>JAAEAF010011952.1:0-10572 GCA_011037195.1 Triatoma infestans | reverse complement strand
ATTCTAAATATTTCATCAGCTTGTCTAAAACAATAAATTGAATTGAAAACTAATTTTTTTTTTTTTTTAGTTCCGAAAACAGTTCCTGTTTTGTGTTTCATATCTGAAGAATTAATCATGAAATGTCAGATTGTATCTTTACGTAGTTAAACAATTTTCCAAAGAACTTTCTTTTCAAAACTTATTGCTATTATTGCGTCTTATTGCTATTATTTTTCACTTTTTTATGCAATCATTTTTGCATTATTAGATTTTGTTTTGTCTCTATACTTTCTCTAATAAAATCTGATGGATTGCTTATCGCTTTAATGTCAAATATTATTTTATCGGAATGTACTCTATAAAAATATGCATGTGCTCTGAAATTGTTAAAGAAATTTCAATTACAATGAATAACTCTTACTTCCTGTTAATACAATTATTACCATTATAAGTTGATATTCTCTTCCAAATTGGAATTTTTATTGAATGGTTTGGTGGCCTTAACATAAACATATACACATAAGTGCTGGCGAGTTTACTGTTTATTTCATTCTCCACAAATTATTATATATCTTAATTTGAATATATTGTGTGACGCCAAGCACCACTCCGAACAAAACTTTAAGTAAATCAAACCTTTAAAAAGGAAAACAAACATTTTAAGTTCAAAACTAAATTCACAAGACCCTTTAAAATCAATTTCAAATAATAGGTTTTATAATATTGTATTTAATAAAGTAAGTAAAAGTAATGCCTATTTTTTTCAGGAGGGCTCAACGTCCAACTACTTCATTAGGTGTCGGGAACGGGGGACGGAAGCACAGTAAATTGTTTTTTTTGTTAAACTAAATTTAACAGTTATACGCGGAACTCAAACGCAGTACTTCCATGCTCATACCAATACACCAAACCTGCCCATATATTGCAATTAATTTTGCACTAATAAAGAAAAATTATTGGAGCCCGTTTTCAATAAAAATCCATTCCTTTAAAGTTAGAAATCTATTCGATGAAGTCGAACTTGGAATTAAACATTTTTCAGAAACAAAATTTTAATTTTAGCCACGTCTCTTAGAACCGTATTTGCCATAAGATTATCGTTGCAACTTTCCCATAATCTCTGCCTGCAAGGAGTATCTGTTGCAAGTTCTCGGACAGCCAGGCTGCGCTGAATGCACTTCGGGAATTCAGGATTACCTCTTCCCTGGGTCAGGGAGTGTCCCTGGAGGAATTATCCCGGCACAACAAAGTTCGGCTAGTATGGGTGCCGGGGCATAAGGGGATTAAAGGTAACGAAATAGCCGACCAACTGGCCAGGGAGGGAGCGTATACTCCCTTCTGTGGGCCGGAACCTGTTCTGGGAATAGCCAAAAGCATGGCGAAAGCGTCTCCGAGAGAATGGACTCAGAGAGAGCATAATCATCACTGGCGGTTAAGTAGTGGGATTTTTGACTTCAATTTCATAAAGAGTGTTAAATTTTCGTAAAAGATGGAATATACTTTTAGTTATGAATTCTTTCTTACGTTATTAATATCCAATTTAATTACCAATTGAAATCTGATGATTTATCATTAAATAGATATTGCTATAAAATTCGAAGCAGTACTATTTCAATGAATGTTACAAGAACAAAATAGAAAGAAAAACACGGCAAAATGGTCATGCCAGAGCTGTGTAGAAGAAGAATCAGAGACACCCTGGGTCTAAGCAGGTATCAGATTTCTCTGATAACGGGCCTGTTTACTAGGCATGGTAGGTTCAAGAAATATCTGCACAAGATGGAATTGGTGGATGTAGAGCCCTTGTGCAGACTGTGTCAGCAGGAAGAGGAGGTGACGGCCTCTTACCTGCTGTTTGATTGCATTGCAATCGGCAGATTATGGTACGAGATCTTCGGCACGTTGAGACCGGAGGAAATCGTACTCCAAGAAGGACTGGTGGGGAAGGTTCTGGATCTCATGAAGATGGGTGGCTTTCTCTACTAGGTTTCGAGGGGTTGGCACAATAAGCCTCAAGTAGTGACCCCATGAGGCACCGTAGCTCAGTACTCCATGCACTTAAACCACATACACTTACCCTTTACTAACCAGAACGAACACAGTATACAAACTAAGGTCTGCGTTCCTAGTTAATTGGCGTAAGCTAAGGGAGAAGGAAGGGATTAGCTCACTGGTAGCGCGGTGGACTAGCAACGCGGAGGTTCCGGGTTCGATTCCAGCATGCGCCCTTAAATTTTTCTCACCCTAGGAGCCTCTACAGTTCACTGTCCGGTAAAGGGCAATGTTGCCTGTAGCTACAGAACACTGCTTGGAGGCCGGCACTGCACTAAGAAGGCTCCGGCGGGAACAATAGATCTTTCAGGTCGCAGTGTGATAATCCCCAATAACAATCTACAATCTTCCCAGAATCTCAGCAAAAAAAAAAAAATCATTTCTCCCGAAAAAAATGATTCAACTAAAAGCAACAGGTCTTTATGTGTGTGTGGTAGTATGCAAAAATCACCGGAGAAAATCGCGAAAAAAGCGATGGAAAAAAAATCGATTCAGCAAATTGACATTTCCAGTTGATGGGTTTTGACAAAACTTTCGATACAGAATCGATGATGCTATCTTAAACGAAATATTAGTTTGAGCTTCATGCGAATTTTCGTTTTTTCGCATATATTGTTCACAAATACAATGTACTAACTGTATTTCAGGGAATAAGTAAGCTATCTTTAATTAAAAAAAAAATCTTTATCCTTACGTTATCGACACGTAACAAGCATTTGTCGTAAATTATGACAAGTATAAAACATCAATTAATGAAAGTTCGTTTGGATCTAAAAAGTGGGATTTCATGACATCGTTTAGTCCGTGTAGAGAGAAGAGATTTTTTTTTTTTTTATTGCAGCTATGTTCTTTAAATTAAGATTCCCAAAGGAAGATGAGATTGGATGAAAAGTTTTTGAGAGGATAGTATCCATCTGGCAGAACGAAAGGGTTAATTATATTATTGGAATAGTTAAAAAAAAGTTTGTGTTGGGTCTTAGAGATATCAAAATTGTAAATCACTACGCTAAGGGTTTTTGAATTTGGGATTTATGACTTCAATTTCATAAAGACTGTTAAATTTTCGTAAAAAGATGGAGTACTCTTTTAGTTAGGAATTCTTATCCAACGATAGGTTATTTATATCCAATTTAATTACTAAATCTGATGATTTTTTTCATTAAACAAATGTTGCTACAAAATTCGAAACAGTACTATTTCAATCAATGTTACAAGAAAGAAATATATTGGTCTTTTATTTTTAACCTAAAATTTGTGCGTAATATAGATTTACGTATAACCATATATCTAAATAAATAATGATTTAGATAAAGAAAAAGGTTATTAACGAACTCGTTTTACCGCTATTTTCAGTATTGTAGAGCACATATCAGATTAATACCAGTAATATATATATAATCCTTGTAACTATAAAGTTGACACGTGGTCGTGTAAGAATGCAGAAAATATAGTCTAACGGATTCTTTTAGATATCTGATAGAGGATACGGGTAGGACCTCTTACTGTGAAACCGGTCCATGTTTCATCAACATCGTCCCCTCTCATACAGTGGACTATTCTTTATCTCTCTTTGGCCGGTCGAAAAACGGACCTGCTTTTAAATCACCATTACATTTCATATTATCTCAATTTCTTTCCATTCTCGTTGCATTGGTTAGCTGTACTTTTTTCCTTTAAGACAAAGATGATTAATAAAATTACATCCAATACATTAGAGTCGTGAAAAACCTTCACATTAAATAATTAATAAAGGTTAACCCACTTTTTTTGCTAACATTACAGTTTATTAACAGCTAAAAATTATTAAAAAAAAAAACAGAATTATGAAATAATTCTAAAAGAGTTCACTGATTAAATCATTGATTGTCAAGGTCATCCTTCTTAGTATCTATTATTTTGTTCATTGATGCTATCGTTCTGAGCGATATTTTCGTGGGAATCATGGAGCATGAGAGCATGATCGTTCCCCCCAGGGCTCTATTCTTGTCCAAATTTTCTGTGTGTAAATATTTACACAATTCTTGTTATTAACCACGAGACTCTTCCTGTCATCCATATTTAGATCTCGATCTTCCATTTGTTCTACCCTCCTTTATATGTTATCTTAAGATGACCTTTCTTTTCCTTTTTCAGAAGCAATTAACAAGAGGATATTCCAACCTATTCACTATGTCTCCTGTGGTTCCACTTCCACAATGTTACGTAAGTCTCTATATTATAAATCAATGTGTCTCAGGACTTTGCATTTCTTCGCTATTAGGTATGAGTCCAGCTTTCTTTTATCATAAGAGAGGCAGGTTTTCACTATTTCTGAACATGAAGAAAATCCTTTCCATTTTAGGGGATCGCGGTTGTGGAATAATGTGGAATAATATAATCTACACAGAACTTCGGCCTCACACTATCCCTGACACTAGGCCAAATACTTGAAGCATTAGACGGTCTTAAAGAGATCTGTGAGTAAACAATCTAACCATAGTTTGTCTCGCTCCCTCTCTACCAAGGATTCCAAACGTTCATTTTAAAGGCTCTAGTTTCAAAGCTCGCCAACAATTTTCTCTACAGAAACAATATAGTCATATCCTGGCTGACACGCTCCTGATCATCGTGAACTTGGCGGCTAGATACTTTCGTTTTTTATTGGATTGCTATTCTTCTACAAGTGGTATCAGCATTTTTGAAAAGGCTCTTATGTAGGCTTCTATAGTGAGGGGTCTCTAGATAGTCTACGATAATGTATCAAATGTTCTAAATAGAAGAAAGTTGAAAAACAAAAGTGTGAATAAGTTATCTAAACACAAATAATTAAATATGTTAATGTTCATTTGCGGTATTCTTTTTTTCTTTTACTGAGACTCTTGTGCCTTTCAGCGTCGAGCCAGATATCATGCCTCTAACCAGCCATTCCACTGATCTCTACTGTCCTGTGCCATTCTTTTCATGGACACCGTTGATTGTCCTCTTTTTACACCTAGGCGCTCAGTATATTCAAGATACCCCCATCCTTAGCCTTCCTTTGGGCCAATTAACTTCATTTCTGACCTCCATCAGATATCTCATCCTACTATCTCCTTCTCTTCTGCAAACGTGCCCAAACCACTTCAGATGGCGCGTTTCCATCTTTTTCACTAGGGGTTCGATTTCTAAGTTACTTACTTCTTATTCTTTCATTTCTCAGCTTGTCTCGCCTAGTCTTCCTTTCAGAATAAAGAAGAAACCTCATCTCTACAGCCATGACCTGGCTTGCATGCTTGTCTAATATCGCCCATGATTTGGCCCCATACTGAAGAAGTGGTAGATTAAGACGTCTAAAGACGGTCAATTTCTCTGCTTTACTTACTTCTTTTCTACCTATGATTGTATTATTATTATTTTTAATTCAAGGCGCGTCAACATCTATGGTCATTTGCGCCCGGAGCCTTCTCAGTGCACTGCCGGCCTCCGGACAGTGTTCTCTCGTTACAGACAACACTGTCCATCACCGGAAGTGAGCTGTAGAGGCTCCTAGGAAGAAAAAATCTAAGGGTAGCATAGCTGGACTCGAACCCGGGTCCTCCGTGTTACTAGTCCAGCAAGCTAACCACTAGCTATTCCCTTCCCTGATTGTATTATTGATTTGGCAGCTTGGTTGGTAGCTCTTACGCGATTCAGTACTTCCTGTTCTATCCTACCATCTCGGCTTATGATTCTTTTGCGTACCATTAATATAATTTGATAATCAAACAAAAATTTTAAGAATTTAAAAAAATCTAATAACGCACAATCACCCGTCTAAAGAATTGTCCTGCAAGTTAGATTGGTTTCATTGGATCCCATGCCGCCTTTTTTGGCAACATAAAAGTACCCACAATTTTTTGATTTCCCTGTACTTTATTTAAAACGTTAAAAAAAAGTATAAAATGGTACTCAAGTGTTGTTACCTTTAGTAAGGTATTTTTTGACAATAATAAACATGAAACCCTCTCAAAGTAGTAAAAATCCAAACATTTTATTATTTAAAAAATTATTTGGCAACAGATTGAAAATTTGAAAATTATTTATGTGTAGAAGAGTGTAGATAATTATTTGCAAAACTCGTAAAAACAATCAAATTAAAATGAAAAGAGACTACAATTATAATAAATTAAATAAAAATAAATTTGACAATATATATACGTATATATAAAAAGAAAACTGTAAAGACAGAGAAAATAAAGAAAGTAAAGATAATGGTCAAATACGAAGGTCAATTGTGCAACAGAGAGAGTATAATTGAGCCGATGAAAGTGAACTATCTGCGGCGGCGAAGGCGTGAGATCCCAGCCACACTATTACACAAAAGTTTTCATTCTCTACTGCTATTATTATTGTTTTCGATAAAGGTGAGGTTAAAGGTGAACGGCGAGTACAAGGTCAAGAACCAAACACACAGTCTCGTGTTCCACAGCATGTTTCATCTCTCGCCAAGTTTCTCTGTCTTATGTTTACTTTCTTTTTAAAATTCTTAAGGTCGCATAAGAAAGTGAAAAAAAAAAAAAAACGAACTATTATAAATCTTAATGTGGCTATTAAGATGGGTTTGATAATTTATTTAAAAATAAATATTAAGTGAAATTTTTACAATCAAATAAATAATTATATATAAAAAGAAAAAATATTGGCATGTGATTTATTTTGTATAAAATGGACATAGAAGTTCAAAGGGTCAAATCAAGGTCATTAATAGAAAGTTAGTGAAAATATGTTAGGTCCCATCTTACTATATGTTAATTGATTCATTAAATTAGGTCAAAAAAAAAAAAAACCTCATTAAAGCCACAATTTTAAATGGATGGACAAGCCAAAGCTGTTTTAATGATTTATTTATAAAAGTCTATATTTAAGCTCGTTTAGACTTGTTATATTGAAGCCTATAAGCACCCAAATTTAAGTTTATATGCGTGCGTAAATGGTGTACTCGTATATGTGAATTATAAAAGTAAAATGTAGAATACGTGATTATCAAATAACATGCTTATATAGATTAATTGTTTAAACAAAGTATTTATTTATTTTATACTATCTTATAATCATTCAGCTCGTATTTTATCATTGCTTGTCAGTAACAATTCCACACTAGACCTTTGCTGACACAGTATTCTTTCGCTCTGTTTAAATAAATAAATAAAATAGTAGGATAGTATGGATAATTAATTATCAAAGTAAATTTCCTTCAAAAACGTAGTTTAAGTTATATATCCCCCCCCCACCACTTGTTGGATGTTTCCATTTTTTAAAAGGAACAACATGCCTTTTAAAGAGTGAAAACAACATGTGTTTAACTACCCAGATATCAACGAACTCCCTCTTAACCTAGTTAGGTCCTAACTAAAACAGTTTTAAAACAAGTGTATCAACTAAATTGTTTTGACAAAAACATCCTGATGAACCGATCGCTGACCACAAAAAGAACCAGGCTATCATGGAAAATATCTCTGATTCACACGACTTTTTCTTACTTGAATTAATACAAATTGATTAAAAAATTTTCTTTCAAATTATGATCTTTACCAAACGTTTAATTCGGCTGAAAAAGATAATAAAGGGGCAGCGTCTTATGTCTCAATCAACAAAGCTTGTAGCGGTAGTTTAGATTTTAACCTAACTGATAGTCCCTCAGAACTTCCATAACTCCTTTTTTTTTTTTTTTGAAAAATGTTTCAAATAAAATTTATACGAAAAGTTATAAAATAATAAACACGATAACTAAATTAGAAACAAGTTTCACAAAATAAATAAATAAATAAAACCATAAAAGTGAAATTTAATACTAGTACATGTGATGTTAAAAATTATTTTATTTTAATTATAATAATCTGTCAGAGAAATATAAATTCTTCTCTTTATTCTATGAAGGCGGGTGTTGCTCAGGGTAGTATTCTTGGGCCTATACTTTTCATTATTTACATTTCTGACATTCCTAATTCACCGTCACACTACAATTTTCACTTACGCAGATGATATAACCATTCTTTCTCCACATATTGATCTCGTACAATCCATCCGCTTGTTACAGCATCATTTACTCTGTCTTGAGCATATTGGTTTGTGAAATGAAAAATAATAATAAAACAAAAACAAAATATAACGTTCACTTTTCGACGAACCATCTTCCCATTTGTATAACTTTATCAGTTGTAGTTGTAGATTGTTTGAGGGGATTATCGCACTGCGACCTGAAAGATCTATTGTGCCCTCCGGAGCTTTCTCAATGCAACGGCCGGCCTCCAATCAGTGTTCTCTAGCTTATCACCTTGCTCATCACCGTACAGTGAGTTGTAGAGGCTCCTAGGAAGAGAAAATCTAAGGGCAGCATGTTGGATTCGAACCCGGGACGTTCGCGTTGCTAGTTCAGCGCGCTACCACTAGGCTAGTCCCTTCCTTCTCCCTTGGCTTACGCCAATTAACTAGGGACGGAGACCCTACTTTGTGTCCTGTGTTTGTCCTTGTCTAAAAAAGTGTAGAGTGTACTGTGTACATTTTTTTTAAGTGTACTGTGTACTGCTCTGACGAAGTGCATGGAGTAACTGAGCTGTGGTAACCCGTGGGATCGCTACTCCCCAAGTAACTGCATGCAACAGATACCCCTTGCGGGCTAATTTTATCAGACTGCCATTTCTTTGCACAAATACTGTGCGATACCTTGGACTCTAGATTAACGTGGAATCTGCACATAGGACTCAATAGACAAGAACTTAAAAAAAAAAAAAATAAAGTTACTACTTACTAACACGTCTACTTATCAAAATTGACATTAAACATCTATCTAATTTCTGGTATACAGTGCATTTTTGAAACCTATATGGATCTGCGGACGACTCGAACTGTGGTATCAGCCAAGTATTCTATTATCTATCGCCTACAACAGACCAAAATTCTTCGCCAAATCTAATGCTTCCATTATAATTACTATTATCCAACGTCGGGTGGGCTATATCCTGGCACTGCAGCCAACAGAGGCTTATTGTGCCACCCCTGATAGTTCCTAGTAGACAAACCCTCCCTCTTTAAGGAGTTTGAGCGCCTTCCCCATCAGGTCATTTTGAGCTACTATCTCCTCAGGTCGCAAAGTACCAAAGGTTTCATACCTCAATTTGATTATTGCAATGCAATCGAACCACAGGTGGGAGGCCGTTTCCTCCTCTTCCTGTCATAATCTGCTCAAGGGATCCGCTCGAGTGAGTCCTACCTTATACAGATGTTTCCTGAACCTACCATGACCCGTAAATAGTCCCGTCACCAGAGAAATCTGGCTCCTACTCAGACTCAGAGTCATGTTGGGTTCTTCGTTTACACAGTGCTGGCATCATCCTTTTACTGTGTATAACACCCGGGCTTCTCCTCCAGAGCTCTTCATGCTTCCATATTTTGTTTCCAAATAGAACCATGACTTGAATAGACCATTTATTAATGACATGCTGCAAAAAAATTCATCCTCTCTTTTCTATTCATCCTAATTCACTCATCCTTATCCTTCCTTGGTAACCCCTTTCGTTGGGGTTGGCCGGGCGATTCCCTTCATTGATGGAGGTCAGTAAATAAATCATTTAATTTGGACAGTCATCACTAGGTTAACGATTCCTCTCACGTCTTTTTTGATAATATTTTTGAAAATTTATCAAATGAGTTTATACTTGGAGCAAATAACACTATTTACCATACTTTATATAAACAATTACAAATACAATAACTTACATATCATTTAAGTTGAGAAAGAAGTTAAGATTAGTTTAAATATTTATTATTTTGATAAACAAATCAAACTTTTCTCATTATGCAACAGAGATGCAGAAGATGTATATAATTTTATATGTAAATGACCAATTTTAATACCAATTTTTAAATTCAGAAGGCCTTAAAAAGTGTATCTGCGATGAAAACTTGGAAAATTTAACATCTTATCAGCTATTAGAAAAGTAAAGAAAACACGTGAAGTAGCAACAATTCACATTGGATCATAGTGGATTTAACTTCTGGTCCTCTTCTCCCTCATTTCTATCCCCATATCTAAACACTAAGTTCATTACCATCAACATGAGATTGCACATTCATAGTTCAAGCTAAGTCTGTTTAGTTAAATCTTTGAAGATTTATTTTGAAAAAAAAGAAAATAAAAATAATGTTGAATGAATGAATCATCATAAGATCTCTATAATTAAAATAATATGTTTGTTTACAAGGAATGGTTCACTGTAAACTAACATTATTTATAGAAAATGTAATTATTAAAGAAAGTTACGGTAAATATTAATGTGTAGTAAATAGGTGAAAGAATAGTGTTGTACCGTTTCTTCTCTATTCCATATAACTACATACTGCCACACAATTGTAAATTACTTAGAACCATCCTGATGACAGCTTAGTTTTTTACATTCACTCTCTGTACATAAATACTGCCGTCATAACTTCTCTCTCTCCGCACCACTTTTTTTAAAATTACTATACTTTCTGAAACACTAAGCCAAATAATATACTACTCCCAACTGTTTATATTCTCGTGGGAGTATTTTTATTTTTTCT
>JAAEAF010011951.1:0-16006 GCA_011037195.1 Triatoma infestans | reverse complement strand
CTTCGTTTAAGAGTTATTTCAAAAGTGGCCCATTTAAATGCATTCCAGTTATTTATTATTTTTTACAACTTTTATCTCTCTTTAAACTTTATCTATTCTTGTAACAAGATATTTGTAAGGCAATAGCCAGAGCAGTTTTTTAAAGAAAAAAGAATTCTTTGCTACTCTACGTTTCGAGTACCATTGGTGCCCTTCTTCAGAAGCTCTGCAAAATTTATTAGTGAAAAGGTATATTACTTATTTAAATGGAGTAGATAAAAACAAAAGCAATATTCAAAAAATTGGTGGATTTTATTTTTGATAAGGAGTTTGGTTCTGTGCTTCGACAGAGTAACATCGTGTCTGTGTTTAACTAAAATTTTTAAGGTTTAAATCGGAATTAAAAAGTGAATTTTGGTGAACGGACAGATCTTAGCTTTATAAGTACTGTGGTGAAGTTTGGAAAAAATCTACCGAGTGGTTTCCCTGTTATTAGTGAAATAACAATTACAGTTTTAATAGATTTTTTCTAATTGAATGTAACAGGTGGACTTGGAGGGGATAAAGAAGAAGCTAATCAAGTCACAGGTGGGGAACTATTTACTAATAGACCTAATATTTACTTAATAGATCATAGATAATATTATTTATATATATCAATGAAATAAATAACAACTTATTTATTTCTCTATCGAAGCTAAGAGAAACAAAAACAACTCATATTGAAATAGTGCTTTTTTCTTGGCATCTCATTTTTGACAGAATTAAGGGATTTTTTCGTCTTCTTTTCTTTTTTGTTTCATGCTGGTTATTAATTAATAGTTATTTGAAATAAGACAAAACAAAAAGTAAAATAATTAATGCCGCAAGAAAGAATTTATAAATTTTTGGCAAGTAGTAATACTTCATCTTCTGATAATTCAACGCCTACTAAAAGAATCCCTTTAAAGAGAAGTAGGAGCTCTCCGGAGAACCTCTGTTCACAACCTGATAAGAAGGTAAATTCATTAAAAAAAAGCGACGAGATGGGCACTTCCAATAACGATGAATTATTGCAAGCCTTTGGTAAGATGATGGATGCTAAAATAGCGATACTTCCAACAAGAGATGATTTTAATTCGTTCAGAGAAGAAATGAGGAGCTTAAAAATTGAAAATGAGTCTTTGAAAATGGAAATAAAGTCTCTTAAGGAGAATGAGCGTCAGTTAATAAGGCGGATAGATATACTTGAAAATAATGCACGTAAAAATAATCTAATTATAAAAGGGCTCTCATTTACTGATCAAGATAATCTTTTTCACTTGGTGAATGAATTTATCTCTAATGTGATGCAAATTAAAGATAAGTTGGAAATAATTGAAGTACGCCCTCTAGGGAACAAATCTATGAAGAAGAGGCATGTCTTGGTTACATTCCTACGCAATCATGAGAAATGGGCTGTTTTAAGGCAGTCATTTCGACTAAAGGGAACTGATTGGAGAATAGGGCAGGACTTTCCTTTTATGGTGCGCAGGCGGAGACATAATCTGTTTTGTCTACGATGGGAGATTCGCCGCCTAAACAGCAGCGTTAAGTGTGAAGTCAGATCGGATAAATTAATTTTAAATGATAACGTGTTATCATGGGATGACTCCACTGGGCTTGTTTATAAAGGAGATGTAGGAATATGTAAGTTGAAAGAGCTGGTGGGTCATGATTTCACTGGGTACATCGGCGGACTTCTGGCGGAACAACCTAATTCCCGCAGCATCGTCAGGGCATCCAGCCCTCCAGTGTTACCGGGGCGCCAACAATCAGCATCTATTATAAATAAAGCTTGAGATTCACCCGTCTGCCTGAAAAATAGCACTTCTAACGGTAATCAATTTCATTTAAATTATGTTAACATTCTTTCTTTTAATATTGCAGGCCTTAATAATAAAGTAGGAGATTTTTTATTTATTAATTTTGTTAAATCATATGATGTTTTTTTTCTATTTGAGACACATGTAACGGATAATGGTAGTTGTTCATCTTATTTTGAAAATTATTTTTCTGAATTTAATCTTTTCTGGATACATGCTATTAAACAGCATAAATATGGTAGGCCTAGTGGAGGCGCGTTACATGGAATTAAAAAGAAATTAAAACAGAGAATTAAATTTTTTTAAATGGGAGATTCGGAAATAGTTTCATGTCATGCTGATAGTACTTCTGAATTTTACATTGTTCCAACTTATTTAAATTGTTCTCACTGGGAGGAACACTTTAATGGTCTTACTGAGTTTATTTTTGAATTCGCTGAGGCTGATATCATTGTGGTGGGTGATATTAACGCTAGAACTGGAACATTGCAGGAAATAAGTTCTGAGTTACCCATTGATTCAGAGAAATATGACTATGTCAGACATTCTAAAGATGATGTAGTGAACACAAGAGGGGGTAAATTTGTTAATTTATGTGATGAATATGGGTTAATTATATTGAACGGGCGATCTAAAAGTGACGCTGAGGGCCATTTTACATATGTAGGCGCGCGCGGTAGCTCCGTCATCGACTTGTGCTGCGTCTCACTAAATGTTCTCCCAATAATAAATGACTTCTCAGTGGGATGTGAGACTTTTTCTGACCATCTCCCAATTTCGTTTTCCATAAAGTTACTAAATGTAGATGAACAGGAATCTCCTTTACTTCCTCAAATAAGATGGGTTGATGACAATAAGACTCTATACCAGGAACGATTGGTTAAAGAGGTTCAGCAATTCAGTGATCTTGAGCAATATGATCCCGAGAACGCCATCTCGCTCCTGGTTGAATCTGTTCGTAGAGCAGCTTTTTGGCATAACTCGTGTGATAATAAAACACAGGTATTTAAGCAACCGTGGTACGATTGGAACTGTTATAAGGCTAGAAAGAAATCGCGAAAGTTACTTAAGCTTTACCGCAGGAGCTCATCTCAACTTGTTAAAAAAGCATACTTTGAGGCCAATAATAATTATAAGCAGTTAATAGTTGTTAAAAAGTCTGAATACTACAAAAATTTGTTGGAGAAATTTAAAAGTGTCAAATTTAGTAAAGATTTCTGGGATGTTGTGAAAGCTTTTAAAAAGCCTCGTCATTTTATCGATAGTGACATCTCTTCAATTGATTGGGTGCATCATTTTAAGTCATTATTATGTCCTCCTCGCTCTACGTGCGCTCTTCACTGCTATGCTCCACCCTTAAACATTTCTCCTCAGCTGGATAGCGCTTTCTCAATAGATGAACTGTATGCAGTTCTAGGGAAAGCAAAGAACAATAAAGCTCCCGGAGTTGATAGGCTGAGCTATGAATTCTTTAAGAACGCACCCTCAGAGTTCCTGGAACGGCTTCTTCTTGCCTTTAATGAAATTTACGTTACTGGCAGTGTCCCGTCCAGCTTCAAGGAGTCTATCATATTTCCTTTATTTAAAAAGGGTACTATATCTGAAGCCAAAAATTATCGAGGTTTGTCATTTTTGAATTGTATCGGTAAACTTTTCTGTGGGCTTTTATTGAACAGGCTGGAATTATTTGTTAATTCAAATCAGATCCTTAAAGAGTGTCAGGCTGGCTTCAGGAAGGGCTACTCCACGGTTGATTGCATATTTGTTCTGTTTAATTTGGTTCGTATACAGTTACATAGGAAAGGGAGGAAAGTATATGCTTTCTTTGTCGACCTAAAGGCTGCATTCGACACTGTAGATAGGGATGCTCTCTATTTGAAGT
Organism: Triatoma infestans; assembly: GCA_011037195.1. Classification (NCBI taxonomy): domain Eukaryota; kingdom Metazoa; phylum Arthropoda; class Insecta; order Hemiptera; family Reduviidae; genus Triatoma; species Triatoma infestans. The sequence goes on along the minus strand of JAAEAF010011951.1, from coordinate 12,301 downwards.
TGTTCAATTGTGGAATTTCTTCACGGTTCATTACTGCCCTAAAAAATATGTATAGTGGATCAGTTTCTTCGGTCTGGACTCCGCAACGTAGAACAGAGACTTTTAGTGTGAACACTGGAGTACGACAAGGCTGTCTAATTAGCCCACTCCTATTCGCATTATTTATAAATGACTTGGAGGATGAATTTGAATCAGGAGTGCAAGTAGGAAGTCAGGTAATTAAAATTATACTATATGCGGATGATATAGTAATGGTTGCCGATAGTCCGCGAGCCCTACAGAAAAACATACTGAAGCTGGAGCGGTATTGCGAAAGGTGGAACCTTCAGTGAACATTGATAAGTCCAAAGTGGTTGTGTTTCGCAATGGAGGTAGGCTTGGAGCTAGAGAGCGCTGGACGTACAAGACCCAGGAGATAGAGGTAGTAAATCGTTTTGTCTATTTGGTGTTGTTGACCTCGCAATTGAATTTAAAACCTCATTTACTCGATAAATCCTCGTCAGCTAAACTTGCGTTAAATGTTATTTGGAGAGGAGCGATAATGCAGCCTCAAATACCTCTGAAAGCGAAACACCAAGTATTTAATGCGGTGTCACGTTCTATTCTTTGTTACGCAGCTCAAGTTTGGGGGTCAGAGGAGTTCCGTGAGGTGGAGAGAGTCCTGTGGTTTTTCATAAGAAAAATATTTGCTTTGCCAAATTACACTCCATCATACATACTTCACTTAGAAACTGGCCTTGAGCCTATATTCTTTTATACCTTGGCATTAAATAGTCGGTATCTAGTAAAGGTGTTAAATATGGATCAATCAAGGTTTCCCAGGATAGTTGCTGAGGAGATCGTAAGAGTGGGTATATCATGGGCTAAAAGTTGGAACGTTTTCGCTGAGCGGGCTCAGGTTAATCTGAGGTTGGACGTTCTGGAGCAAGAGGGACTCCCTTCACGCTTTCAGTCCATTATTGCTTGGTTGAAGAAGAGTTTTTTGCTGAACCAACTTGAAAGGGCGCAGGCTTCACATAGATATACGATCTATAAGTTGCTTGACCACGAGGTTAGGTGCGCAGATTTGACTGGTAGTGGCGGGATGGAGAACGGTATTACTGAGATAAGGTGGATATTAAAGCTAAGAGGAGAATTGCTGAATCTCAACCATAAACCTTACAACCTTGACAGTGAGGAGGAATGTTCTCTTTGTAACTATAGGGTAAAGGAGGACACGTTTCACTTTGTTGCAGAGTGCCCTATTCTTGCTCCCTACCGCCTATCTGTGTTTGGGGAAAGATTTCTTTCGTTCGGTTTCTTCCTCAATTTGCTGAACGGTCCTGATTGGTCTACCTAATTAGATACGTGGTTGTAGCATGGCAATACAGAAAAATAATAAAAAATGAATTTAATTTTTAAATTTCTCTTATATACTATTTGTTAATTATAAACGCACTAGCCCTAGATTTAGTATTCATTAATTCTTCAGCGAATACAATATAAATATTGTTCAATAATGAATTGTTTTATCTATTGGCACTTTTGGATGTCTTTGATTTGTATTTTATTTCTTTTTTTCATTTATTAACAAGATTGTAATTTATTTATCTTTTTTTTATCTCTCTTTCTCTCAAATTTTCGTTTCGTTTTTCTTTTCTTATTTTTCTTTTTAACTTTCAGTTAATATTCACTATTATTATTATTAAATTTGTGGTAAATAAATTTTGAAATTAATGGTAATATTTTGTTGAATTTATATTATATATATTATAAAAGGCACTGCCATAATTGTGATAACCCCGGCAGACGGTTATCCTTGCCGTATTAAGTTTTCATATGTATTAATGAATGTATTTCTTTCATTTTGTGGTATTATGTGAAATAAACTTACTTATTATTATTATTATTATTATTACTTTTGATAAATGCATTATTCTTCAACATTTTATTGATTCTATTTACTTGCAAATCTATTTAGATAACACAACAGTCTCATTGCGCGAGAGACTGGATTATAGTATATAATAAAAATACAAATAAATTTCTAAAAAACATAACTTTAAACTGTTTAATATTATATAATTTCTAAATGTATTTAAATGAAACTAAAAAAAAGTGGGGGTATTTTTACGAAAATGTAAAGCATTGAAAATGTTTTATGGTTTTCATAGCATTTGAATTCAAAATTAGTTTTATATTTTTTATCTTATTTATCTTTTATCTACCAGGCTTTCACACGTTCCGCAGTCTGTTTCTTTTCTAACGTATCTGACAATTGCTTATTCAATTTTGTACGTTCTCGATATGCCTTATATTTCTCTGCATTTGTTTTTCCCTACTTGAAGTAGACGGCTGATTAAAGGTTCCTTGTCTGCATTCATTTCTATTTATTGTTACACATCTTAAAAAAATCTAAACTGATCAAAATAGTCCCAGAACACCTCCTTTTATACGGTTTCATTTAATCCCCTCCCCTCCCCCTGTTGCTACCCAGCCCTCTGTTGACAGGCTCAAATCTACCCCCACCAATGAGGGTTACGTCTCATTCAGATTACTACCCTCCATAAAACACTTTCAATGTTAAAATTATCTCTCTTTCTCTTCCCAGCAGCGCTATTGCCCAGTGTTCTGAGTCTTAGCCTTCTCTAAACGGTTCCGCCACTCGTCCTTGCAGCAGCCATTCAATTGCGACGGCGTAGTAGCTGTTTCTCGTCTAATACCACACTTCGATCTTATATTCGGCCTGTCAACCCTCCTTCTACGGTCTCCTTCTCACTTATACTTTATACAAGGATCTCTTCTGTTTTATATTTGGTTCTTTAGCTATAGCAAATAGCTCTCTATTGCTTCTAGTTTGCTAACTCATGTTGTCACAGATTGGTCCGTACATCTGTTGCGGTATCTTCGTTTCTGTGACAACAAGCGCTGTCCTTCCGCCTTAGTAAGAGTCCAGATAGCGAAGGCATTCAATAGGAAGGGACAAATAAGTGTTCTTTATAGAGCTTTAATTTGGTTGTGTTGGCAATCAGCTTATTCCTCATATGCTTATTAGGCCGTAATAATATTTATTAGCTGGCAATATTTTTTTGCGAAGCATCACTATCTGATGACTAAGGATCTCAAATATGTTAACTCCCTGACATTATCGAAGAAACTGTGCCATCATAACATCTCATCATAACAGACCTTCCTTTAAATATCAAAATAAGGTAATGCCTATTTTTTCAGGCGGGCTTAACGTCCAACTACCGAATTAGGTGTCGTAGATGGGAGCGGCATTACATTCTTTACCTTATCATTTTCTAAACGAATATAAATTTAGCAGTTGTATGTGGGGCTCAAACTGGTGACCTCCCAGTTACAAGTCCATGTTCATAACCACTTCCCCAACAGCCGCCCCATATCATATCATCTGCAAAGGTTAAAAGCTGTAGAAATAAATTTCTAATCTTCATAAATTTAATACTTTTTACTTCCTAACACCGGAAGCTCGAACTTAGTTAAAATACCGGAAGACATATTTTACAGATTCGCCCAGCGCCCTAATATAAAGATTAATTTACTAATACTATTATTAATATCTATGATACAATTTTTAATAAAATCTATGATATGATATGATATAAAATTTAATTATAGTCAGATTCCCTTCTAAACGTGCACAGCTTTCAGTAATAAAATATGATTGTATTATCCGGAATGCTTGAGAATTGATATTAAGTAGGTGCTTTACCTGACCGCACTTGTTATTTACCATGTGGGCCAGTATTCAGGTAATATGCAGTTTTAGTACTGCAATAAAGTTAAAATAAGGTAATTAGTTTATTGTTTAGCAAAATTGCAATTATTAACTGCTAATTAATAAAAATATAACTGAATAGGAAAATTATTACTTCCTGTTTCGGCTGTAAGAGAAATATTATGATACTGTCATCATTAGTAATTTTGTCCTCACCGGAAGTGTCATGTTTTACGATTCCCTGAACCAAAATAGTTTTTATTCTCTCTCTCTTTCTTTCTCTCACTGAGGAAGTCAGTGAGTGCAACATGTGTTCATGTATAGGCATTAGTCAGTGAGTGCAACATGTGTTCATGTACAGGCAGTAGTCAGTGAGTGCAACATGTGTTCATGTACAGGCAGTAGTCAGTGAGTGCAACATGTGTGTCATGTATAGGCAGTAGTCAGTGAGTGCAACATGTGTTCATGTACAGGCAGTAGTCAGTGAGTGCAACATGTGTTCATGTATAGGCATTAGTCAGTGAGTGCAACATGTGTTCATGTACAGGCAGTAGTCAGTGAGTGCAACATGTGTTCATGTACAGGCAGTAGTCAGTGAGTGCAACATGTGTTCATGTACAGGCAGTAGTCAGTGAGTGCAACATGTGTTCATGTATAGGCATTAGTCAGTGAGTGCAACATGTGTTCATGTACAGGCAGTAGTCAGTGAGTGCAACATGTGTTCATGTACAGGCAGTAGTCAGTGAGTGCAACATGTGTTCATGTACAGGCAGTAGTCAGTGAGTGCAACATGTGTTCATGTACAGGCAGTAATCAGTGAGTGCAACATGTGTTCATGTATAGGCAGTAGTCAGTGAGTGCAACATGTGTTAATGTATAGGCAGTAGTCAGTGAGTGCAACATGTTTTCATGTCTAGGCAGTTAGCACAACCCAAAAGTGTTAAATCATCTGAGGTTTAAACTTGATATTTTCTTAAACCCTTACGAGGGATTTGGCACAAAATCAGTTAAAAACCGGATATACCAATTTACTGAATGGTTATTCAGTTTATTCTTTATTGCAATTTTCTCGTAAAAGACTCGATTTTCTTTAAACTATATACATTTAGGTATTATTTAACTATATACACTTTTATTATTTAAAACATGGGGGGGGGATTCGTTTGGATTCTGGGGAGCGATGTGACAGGTTTTTTTTTTTCTAAATTGCTATTTGAGTACAATACAATTTGCTATATATATAAAAATGCTATTTGCAACACCTATAATAATAAGATATAACCAAAATTAGAATTTGAAAAAATAGGTTACTGGAAGTGCGACATAGCGAACGATTTTTCAGATTTCTGTGACAGATGGTGAAACAGATTGTAACCAATCAAAATTCCAAATTTTAAGAAAACGTGTCAACTATAACTAACTAAATTGCAGTAGGAAAAGTGGTGTGAGTGCATCATTCAAGATTATTTTTCCAATTTTAGCCATCTTCTCGAAAACCAATGATTTTCTTTAAACTTGTTATGCAGACTATTTTTATGTATTGTTACATATTTATTATTATGAATTGTTTGTGCGATATTATTAATTAGTTAGTTATTAATATATTTAATATTAATTGCCTTACATAGAAATTCAATATAGAATATATTTAGAATTTCATTTAGTATATATAAAACAATTCATTCGGATTTGTTTTAATTCAGAATATTTGTAACTTCAATTTCATTCACCTTTGTTTTGTTGTCCTTCATTACTATATAAACAAGACTCAACCTCTGATTTGTAATAATAAGAGATGTTTATGTTTAATTATTAAATTTTATTGATTCAGTAACTTGATTCTCCATTCTATTGATTAGTAATTTGTATAATGTGATTTATTTATTTATTCATAAATATTAATCTGCCTTTCTAATCAATAAGTACTTATTTTATTATTTATTATTATTTAAATTAAAGTCAGCAAATCTGAAAAAGAGAGGCACCTCGCGGCCCGAGGGCAATGGAGGCACGGGATTCAAATATATACATATTTACGTTACAAACGGGGTGGGAAGATGAAGACCTGTTCTAACAGATGTCCTGCTTGACCTCTCTCATGCTCCGACTTGAGTGGAGTACCACTGCTTGCAGCATCTCAAAGGCGAGGGTTTTCCTGAGTCCCAACTTTCTCAACCCCTCATCAAACGATTGCGGTATAAACCCTGTCCCGATATAATAAAAAGGGATTATCTCCACTCTGGAGACTCCCCTCTATAGGGCGGTTATTATTACCCTGAACTAGACATTATATCAGCAATGTCCAAGCAATATTAGGCTCAGCTTGTGTCGACTAGACTATAACTGGTCGGTGATTAATAAGAGGGGTGGTCGGCCAGTACTACACGATCCCAAGATAGCGGTAGTTCTAATGACCAGCGATGGATCGTACTTGAAGTAGGAAGGGAGGTCTTGCATCAGGCCCAGATTCTCGCAAGCTTGCGGGGCAAAATGTTGAACACAGATAAACCATTTAATTAAACCATTTACTTATATACTAAGAAAAAAGTTAAAGTAAAAAACCTTAACTATACGGAGTTGTTGAAGCAAAATGTGCTTTAGCATTTTATGCTTATATTTTTTATAATAAAGGAGCAAGTTATAACCTACAATACTTTTTATACGAGGGTAAGGACTATGTACTCAGGAAGTTACCAATTTTTCCGTTATAATAAAAATAAATCTTGACGCGCTGGCAACAATCAAGTGCCGCATGCAAGTAGTCTTATAGGTGTCCATCGAGGATAGAGCCCAGTTAATCTTAAGCATTATTTTGGACTCTTTGTAACTTCCCATAGTTGGTACGGCAGGTGTTTGACCACACAGGGGCTGGCCATAGAAGTACAGGACGGATCTATAGATAATAAATTAGTTTCTTGTTAAGAAAGTTTAGGTAAGAGTTACTATTTAAAAGATATGCGGTTATGAGGTATGAAAAACTAATAATAAAAGATAGCGCTTCAGAGGGCGATATAAAAATGACAGATCAACTAAAAAAAAGATTACTGTCAGAATCGCCGCCTACGGAAGTAGAAAAGGTAACAAAGGAAGAATGTATGCCTAAGAAAAGTAAACCTTGTGTAGACAGTATAATAGGAAAAGCGAAGTTAGAACAGTTTGCTTATACTCCTCGTTCGTCAAGAGATACCGCTATGGATGTAAGTGGCAAATCAGATGGAAGTGAGAAGTTAATATTGAAAAAAACTTAGCAATCAATAAAGAATACGAAGATGAATATGACATTGAAGATTTTGGCATATAATATTCACGGTCTAAAAAATAAAAGAAATGAACCGGATTTTATGAACTATATTAAAACATTTGACATTATTCTTCTATTCGAGACATTTGTGGAAGCTAAGGATGAAGTAGAGCTCTCATCATTATTTGAAGAATTTCAGTTAATGTGGATTCCAGCAAGAAGAGGTGCAAGATTTGGCAGGGCATCTGGGGGGCGCCTGTATGGCATAAATTTGAGAAGTAATGTAAGGAAATATATCTCTTTTTGCAAAATCCAAAATTTGGATGTTTTGTGTATTAAAACCAATAATTTTTGTATGTATGTCTGTCCAGTGTATCTGAATTGTAACCGATGGGATTTAGATTTTACTGAAATTTCTAATTTTGTTCATGATAATAACAACAAATATTTTATTGCTAGGCGATTTTAATGCGAGAGTCGGTACGTTACAGAAGTTATCTACAAATTTGAATACTATGGATTTTAAATCACTAAGTTTAGACAGAGCTTCTAAGGATACGTTAGTAAATGCTAATGGTAAGAAAATCTTGGAATTGCTTGATAGCTTTGGATATTTAATATTGAATGGAAGGACTGGTGGCGATATTGATGGTGACTTCACTTATCTAGGGGGGGCAGGGAACTCGGTAATAGACTTAGCTTGTATTAATTTAGATTTAGTACCCTATGTGAGTGACTTCCGTGTTGATGTGCGAGTTCATTCTGACCATATGCCTATAGTTACATTTTTTAGATTATTAGATGAATCAAACTCTGAAGACTTGGTGCTCCCACTCCTTCCAAAACTGAATTGGAACAAGCAATGTGCCACAATGTATAAACAAAAATTAGAGAAATATATTGTAAGCGTAAGGCATTATAGCGAAAGTGTAGATAACAGTATAGATTTTATACTAGATGCAATTATGAGTGTATCTAATTATAATAAAAACTCTAGGCCGACATTCAAAGGAAATAAACCTTGGTTTGACAGATTGTTGTTTAGCTAGAAGTAAATCTTTTAAACTATTAAAGATGTATAGAAAATCAAACAAGGTAGATGTCAAACTTCAATATATTGCCTATAATAAAGTTTATAGAAATTTGTGGCAAATAAAAAGAAAAGAATATTATTCTAATTATGCTGAGCAGTTAAACAATAGCAGACAGAGTAAAGAATTCTGGGAAGTAGTGCGAGTTTTTAAAAAGTGTAATAGTTGGATAGTAGGAAATATATCCACGAGTGTGTGGGTCCAATACTTCAAACAGCTCTATAATCCTCCTTGCTTTATTAATAGGTTGCATTTTGCTGAACCGCTGTATGAAAATGTAAATTTAGATAGACCCTTCTCAATAACCGACCTAAATTCAGTGTTACTTAAAGTTAAGGACAATAAAGCTCCCGGAAAAGATCGAATACCTTTTGAATTTTTTAAGCCTGCCCCCGCAAATTTTCTTAAAATGATATTAAATATTTTTAATAAAATATTTGAGACAGGAAATATTCCTGAGAGTTTCAAGGAGAGTATAATATTTCCCTTATATAAAGAATGGAACAAAAATGATGTATGTAATTATAGAGGGATTTCTTTCATAAACACAATTGGCAAGCTATACTCTGGTTTACTGTTAAATAGGATTTTAGAATTCACAAATAGTAATGAAATAATAAGCGAATTTCAAGCCGGATTTCGTCAAAATTACTCAGCGGTGGACAATATATTTAATTTAGTAAATTTGGCCAAATTAAGACTTCGGAAAAAAAGACAAAAATTATACGCTTTCTTTGTTGACTTTACATCTGCTTTCGACAGTATTGATCGATACTCTCTAATTTGTAAATTGTACGCACTCGGTCTTACGACTAAAATAATTAAGTCAATCAAAAACTTATTTTGTAATACTAGTGCCAATGTTTGGTGTATGAACGGAATCTCTCAAAAGTTTGCTACCTGTATGGGTGTGAGACAGGGCTGTCTTCTCAGCCCAACCCTTTTCTCACTCTATATAAATGATTTAGAATTGTACTTGGATGGAGGTGTTTGCCTAGAGAGTGGAGGTAAAATAAAGCTATTTGCTTATGCAGATGACATTGTTTTGTTAGCGATGGACCGATCTCTTTACAAATGATGATTAATTCATTAGAACAGTATTGTTTATTGTGGAATTTAAAGACAAACTTAGTCAAATCAAAGATTATGGTGTTCAGAAATGGTGGTAGGGCGGCGGGTAATGAGCAGTGGTACTTGGGCAAGGATAGGATTGAGGTAGTGAATGAATATAGATATTTGGGTGTCAACCTCACGCCGACTCTCTCGATGAGCAAGCAGATTGCGGACGTGGTGAGTAAATCTGGATTGGGTTTGAATACGATCTGGCGACCGTTTATGGAAAATAATGACGTAGCATTTCCTACTAAGCTGAGGGTTTTCAATTCTGTCAGTCGGTCAACGATGTGCTACGGGGCTCAAGTATGGGGCGGAGAAAAATACGACAGGCTAGAGAGGCTGTTTCGGCTGTTCATTAGGCGGCTATTCGGACTACCACAGTACACACCCATCTCCTTCTTATACATTGAAACAAATTTAATGCCCATATTCATATACACCTTAAAACTACACTTTAATTATATCCTTAAAATATTATTGCTTCCAGATCACAGACTACCAAAAATATTAGCTATACAAGTAATTAAAAATAAAATATATTGGTTTAGAGAAATTGATTATTACATTAAAAAATTTTATTTAAACATAGTATTGGACGGCACTAATATTAATAACACCCAACATTGGAAGCGCAGTTTTAGCCTGAGTAGAAAACACATTTACGATAGTATAAAAGAACAAAACTTATCAAACTTAATTCACTTAGAACAGTTTCCGTTATATAAAGAATTGATATTTGACTTCCCCAACAATTACTTAACTGATACAACTTTACCACTAAACAGCATCCGATGGATTATAAAATGCAGAGGAGATTTAATTAATTTAAATTTTAAACTCTATAAACATGAAAATATTGACTGTGATCTTTGTGGAGATATGGAGCGGGAGGATTTGTTTCATTTCCTGGCTGTCTGCCCGGCTCTGGCATCATTACGACATCATTATTTCCAATATGAATATTTAAGTAGCAGTGAATTGTTACAGTATATTAATGGTAAGGATTGGGCTGCACTGATTAATTTTTGTAAAGCGGCATACAATTTCAGAGCCAAGACTTGACGGGTTAGTTTCTGAAGGGGAGCTGGGGCACGCCCTTTGTGCCTAGCGTCTAATACCTTCCGGGAACAGGGTATTATTATTATTATTATATTATTTTTAGTATTATTATTATTTTTTCTTTTTTCTATTACAATACTTTGATACTGTTTATTATCTTTGAATTTAGTTTCTTTCTGTTTGTAGAAGTTTATATATTTTATTTTATTTTTATCATTATAGATGTGTCTTTTCATTTTTAGTTAACAGCTTTTAGTTTTTTTATTTTATTTAATTCCATTTGCACAGTTTACTTTAATAAGGTGTGACTCCCTCAGACGGTGATTACCATGAGGTGATGTCTTTATATTTTGTTTTGTACATATTTGTAAACAAGAGAAAATTTGTATGTATATATGAAATAAAGACTTTTATTATTATTATTACTATTTAAAAGTGAAAATAGACTGCATAATGCCAAATGATTTGTGACGGACTGTGTTTATATGTCTGATGAATGTTAGCTAGTCTAACACTACCCAGGTACTTAATTTGACTTTACGAAAAGGAGTTACAGTTAATTTGAACAAAACTTAATTTGGCAGCAGTCAACTAAAGGAAGTCATACAGATTTTTCCCTTCAGTTAAACACAGGGTTAAGTAAAATTTTATCAACATCACCAATTCACTTACTGCATTTCTGTCAAATCATGGTCCGTCAAACTGCTACCTCAATAGATTTCATTTCAGAGCCAATCCATTTTATCCCTGTTCGCCGAATAAAATCCAAGATTTCATCACATACTACTCGATTGTCCACTATATGAAGCAGAGAGATCCAAACTGATAGAATCTATTGTCTTGAAGGGATGCAGCTGGCCACTAGTTTGAATTAATTAGGCAAGAGAACATTGACAGCTTCGAAACTTTTACTAACAAAGAAATCAATAAATTAAAAGTGTTAAATAAAAATAAATGAAGTGTTAAATATTTTAGTTCTCGCCTGTTAAAATTTTGTATTTTCTTCTGCCTGAAATTTTCAATTTCATTTCTATTTTAATTATGTATATTAATTTCTCTATTTTTGTTTCTTTTATTTTGTTTATTGTATCATTCTTTTTTTAATTTATCTTTGATTTGTTAATAGCTAATTGTATTACATGTAATATCGATTGATGAGACGTAAATTTCATTTAATAAATAAATAAAAAATAAATAGAAAACTTAATTAGAAGTTCACTTTTACGTGTGAACAACATCACTTGCGTTTTGGCATCGTTAAGCCTCAATTCCATTTGGTGGTGAAACATTTAAAGTTTTGTGAAGAGCTATTGTTAAATGTTTGGCTATTGTGGGCAGTATTGCGTCAGTTCTGAAAGAGGATATGAAGAAGGCAATACCGCCAACGAACAGGGAACACCTGGACTTACATTTTAGCTAAGTTATATCAATTGTAAAAATATTAAAAAGTGAGGCCCGAAGACTGTCTCTTGGAGGACACCAGCTCTAATTAACATTACAAATGAAATGGAACTTTATAGAATAGTTTCTGTTTATCAAGTGCGTGTTCACATGTAACTAATTTGTTTCACTAATCAATAACAAAACTAAGTTTATAGTTTACTATCCATCATTATATCTAACCATTCAAGTAAAATCAATTATTAATGGTAAACATAATCTATCAATGGAGAAATATAATCCAAAACATGGCGGATAAAATATTGACAATGAACCGAAACTAAAATAAATAAAAAATTGGAAAACTTGACCAGTTCTCGGGAAATTTCAATTTTTCATATATTGTTTTAATTAATAAATTAATAGCTATCTAGAACACTTTTACATAAATATAGATTTTAATAGATGCAGTGCACGTTTAACTATAAATATTATAGAAAGAGTACTTTAATTATCCAATTAGCGGGATAGTATCGATAATGCATACCACAATAGCAAAGTGGTGACGTCACCGTATTAATTTAAAGTTAAAATCTAAAGTTAAAATTTTGAATAGTGAAATTCCTTTTCATTAATTTGTATTCACAGTTTTATTCTTAGTTTAAAAGAATCAGAAATAATTTTTTTTTATAA
>JAAEAF010011949.1:0-17730 GCA_011037195.1 Triatoma infestans | reverse complement strand
TCCTTGGGATTGACAGAATTTCAGTTCATTTAATGTACTTTCACAGGTTGTCATTTCGCTGTACATATCTTCATTACATTGGCCATTATTAAGGATTTTCCTTATTTCTTGTGTGAACCGTTCCTTCGACTTGATATGGGTCCAGACTTCATGAAGTGGTTTATATTCAGATCAACCTTATTTGGGGTGGTTTTGAATGACCTTTTTTTACAGCCAAATTATTTATTTATTTTTTATATAAATGTTACAATATTTGTTTCTCCCTTACGTTTCTGCACTTTACGTGCTGTTCTCAGAGGGATACTAGAATTACAGACAATTTTTTACATTATATTTTGCAATTGTTATTTTAAATTTGTACTATTGCTATTTGTCCAAAAATTACTAACCTTTTTTTTACTGTTACATTATTTAGGTGGATATTTTATTTTCCATTTTTAAGGCTTCGTTAAGAATATAGTTTTTTTTTAAATTTTTGTCATTTTAGTTTAATAACATTGTGTATATTATATGTCCTTCTTTTATTTTATATAAGTTAGTCAAACTAAATAAAATTGCTTTTTCTCAGCCTTAATTATACTTCTGCTTTATTAGAACACGAGGTTTTTTTAAACTATGATTTTGTTTCTATTGTTTATACTGTTTAAGGTCTGAAAATTATGCAAATAATATTTATTAAGTTTATTTAAATTATATACTTTAATTTAAATTAATTTGATATTTTAATTAATTGTGTGGCTTTTGGATACTTACAGATTATATTTGAGTCACCCAGCATATTTGGCTGTTCATGGTAGACTGATTCTATAAGAAATTATTTTTGCTGACGTATTAATCACGTGATATGTTTCATATGTTTAATTATTTAAATTTTTATTTTATTTAATTATATTTGTTTTTGTATTTATTATTAACTATTGAGTTTTTATTTCTTTTATTTTTGTTGCTATAATTTAATATAATTCAATTTCTAAAAATTATGATTGTATGAGTTAGTTAGTATATATATATTTGAGGAGGTTATAATTTTTTAGGTTACTGATGCTATTTTTTCGTTAAGTATTGTTTAAGATTATTAATGATGTTTTTGAAATTTTTATTTGTATGCACTCTTTTCTATCTTTTACTATTTTATCAAAGTTTAAGGCTATATTAATTGCTTCTAGTGTTTTTCTTTTTATTGTGTTTTCTTCTCTGTCTATTATCATTGCATTATTGAAGTCAAAATTGTGGTTTGTAAGTCTGCAATGTTTTATTACTGAAGTCTCTGTGTTAGTTTTGCTATTTAAAGATTATTTGTATTGTTCAACCCTGGTTTTTAGAAAATTTTTTGTGTGTCTAATATATCTTTTTTGGCATTCACATTTTATTTCATAGATTACCTCTCTCTGATTATATGTTTTTTCTTTATCTTTGTGTTTAGGTATGTATAGAGTTATTTTATTGTTCATAGTATTAGTTATTTTAATTTCATTAATGTTAAATTTTTTGAACATATTTTTAATTTTCTTTGTAAGTGTGTGTATTTGTGTTACTGAATAATATCTGTAATTCGCTTGTTTAATATAATGGTTTGAGTATCTTGATTAACTATTATATCATTTATATTTTGCAGTTCTAAACTATTTTGTTGTGCTATCGCAGAATTCCAATATTGGTTGCATAATTTAATTGGGTAAGCATTTTCTAATAAAATATTAAAAATTGATTTTTTTCGTCTCATTATAAAAAATAGGGTCTGTTAATTTTATAGCTCTTTGTATGAGATTTTTCACAGAATTATTAATGATATGTTTAGGATGATTTGAATAATAATTTAATATTATATTAATTTTAAATTTGGGTGTATGCTATTCATTTTGTTAAATAATATATTGTTATCATTTTTATTTATTATAAGTAGTAGATCGTCTATGTATTTTGTAATCATAATGGTTTGATATTGGTTTCAGAAATGCTAGAGTTAATTATGTCATTCATTACGATTCCTGCGATATATGAAGACAAGGTACCGCCCATTGGTAACCGGGACTTTTGCTTAAATATTTTGAAATGTGAAATATGTATTTTCTAAGATTAGTTTCAAACCTTCCATAAATATAGTTTTGCTTTTAATTTTGGTGTAATATTTTATTATATCACATTTTTGGTTTATTATTTTGTAAGCTGAATATAACGGTTACAGATCAACAATCCAAGCTGGCTGTTCTTTATATTCAACGTGTCTGTAGGAATATTTAAACATATTCAACGTGTCTGGAGGAATATTGTTTTCCAATTTCTATATACTTGAAGCCCAATATTTTCTAGTTTCTATTGTTCATTGTCATCATCGTGATTATTAGATAGCATAAATTCATCTGATTTTTTCTATAGATATAGTCCTCATTTTGTGAAACCATTTTGAACAGTCTCGGTCGTGTCATAACCTAGCGTAAGTGCTGGTATAACTGCAAAAATCACTTATTTTCAAGAAGAAATTTGGTGAGGATCGGTCAAGAAAGAAAGATTTAACGTTACGACAGAGTTTCCTGCCTTTATCAAAACTTTAATATACAGGGTGCCCCAAGGTATATGGATAATGGCTTTTTCTCGGAAACTAAGATAGCTAGAAAAAAACTAAAAAATATGTGTCCCCGTAGTTTTTTGTTAGAAAACCAAATTTAATTTGCAAATTTGTTTTGGTACTTCGAGAAGCGAGATACAGGCATGAACTTCATTTTTTCAAGTGGGGAGGTGTAGTTTTTATTTAAGAAATACGAGATTCCTCTAGTTTTTGTAAGAAAAATTTACTTGAACGGTTTTTTTTTTTTGAGCGATATTTTACAAGTTATGAATGAAAACATGATTCCTATAAGAAATTTCAAAATGATATTATAACGGATGGTTGGGGGTCATTTTTCTTAAGAAAATCGCGAAAAAGTAAAGGGAAATCATTTAGTAAAAAGTGGTAAAGTAAACGCACTTTCCGGTTATCCGATTTTTTTTTTTTAAACTCGGAATTTCAACAACATATTTAATTCTAATTAATATTATTTAGATGTTAGAATTGTATAACAAGTTGAAATAGCACTTTAGAGGAAAACCTAACCCTACCCCTGTCCCCTAAAAGTGCCCTTAAATGAATTTTCCCAGAAAAATGTTTCAAATAAAAGTTGTAGGACTTTGTATGTGTAATTGATATACCATGCTTGAAAAAAATTGTTGGAGTCATTTTTTTGAGAAAAACACAAAATAAAAAAAAAACCAAGTCGTACTTCCGATGGAGGAATTTTGACAGATAACGTTCTATCTGATGCCATGGTGGTATCTAAAAGGAATATCAAGTTTTAACTTTCTACGGTTTTTTATTTTTGAGCTATGCTGTTCACATAGTCCACACCCACACAGACCATTTGTTAAAAACCACCACTTTTTTTTTTTGGACTCAGGGGACCTCAAAACGGATATTTCCGGTGAAACCTCAATATCGAAAATTTGAAACGATTACTAGGAGTAAGAGAAAGTAAAAAAGAAACCCCGACAGATTTCATTAAATTTATTACATTATCCATGAATACAGATATTTATCACGTTTATTGGGTACTTTTTTTACCGATAAAGTTTATTTAAGAAGTTTGGTTGAGTGGGGGGGGGGAGGATATGGTTTCCTTAAAAAAGTAATTTTGTCAAGTTTAAATACTCCAATTGATATAAAATTGAAAACAAGCAAATATTTAGTGAAAGTTATAAGCTCAGAATATGTCACTTAAATCTGTGTACACTGTACTAAGAGAATGTAAGTGAGTGTTCCACAACAGATTCATCTTTTTAATAAAACACAAAATTGACCTACCTAACTAGTACAGTCGTAGTAGAAAAAGTAGAATATAGTAATAGAATGAAATATAAAAAAAAAAAAGATATACATCTCACTACTATTCGAACAATCTGTCATCCGGTCGGATGTGTGTGCACCACACATTTCCTGAATCCAATCTACTCTATGTTCAGGGATTTCGGAAGCAGGTGCACCAAACCACTCTATATCAGCCAACATCTTTGCACCTTATATTACAGGGGAAAGATTACAGGTTTCATTTATATACGTGATATATTTATATTTAAAAAAATTAATATTTTTTTTTGAAATAAGAATTTTTCAATAGGATTTTCTTCAATTTTGGGAATACAAAAACATATTTAAGTATATTAGAATCACTCAGAAAGTTTTAAGAAGCATAACATTAGTATACAGATTAAACTTTGCTGTAAGAAGAAGTATTGCGATCATATACACATTTTGAGGTCCACTGAATCCGAAAAATTGATTTTTTAAAAATTAGTCTTTGAGCCGCATAACTCAAAAATAAAAATAAAAAATCGCAGACTGTCCAAACTTAACAATTTAGTTTAAGTTCCATACCAAAGGACCTGATAATAAGATTTTCGGTCAAAAAATCAGTCAACCGGAAGTGCCACTTTACAGAATGTTTTCTTTTGTTTTTTTTTAAGCTAAGTTTACACTAACTGCACTGGACTTTATAATGAAAATGATAGAATGAATGGTGAGAGTGAAGATATGACACGATGCGAAGTACAGTTGCATGTTGTATCTGATAGATCCTTTAGATAGATTCTCACTGGCTTATATACACAGGTTCTCACACTCTAGCCTGCCTAAGTCAGAGAGTAGTCTCTGTTAACCAGAGAGCGCCTCTCTTCTCTCTGCTGTGGATGGGTGCTATTACACTTTCCTCTAAAGTGCTATTTTAGTTTATAATACGATTCTATCATCTAAAATAATATGTTTTCAAAATTTCTGAGTTTGAAGAAAATCGGATGATTGGAAATGCGTTTTTATTAACAGAAGCTATTTTTAATTTTCTACGATTACATCCATAAAAAAACATCAGACGGATTTCATTAAATTCGTTACACTATGAATACGGAGTCCTATTAGTTTTGCTGGGAACTTTTTTTGATGAAATACGCTGTGGTTTTTTATATTTAATCGGCGGAGGGGGGGGATTGCGTTGCATAAACTAGTAGGGAATGAAATAAGAGGTGCATGCATCATGCTTGCGTTTAATAAACATATTTTTGTGTGTGTCATGTTGTTTATATATATATATATTACGTATGTATTTTATTTTCATGTGATGTGTTTGTAATTTGATTAAGAATAGGGAACGATTTTAGACGGTGTATTGCAAAATTAAATCCTTAAATTACTAATACATTAATTATAAAGTTCTATTGGGTCTTCTCATCCAACTAATAAATTTAAGCTTTTTGACTTAAAAACTTAATTTTTTTCTGATTGAATTCAGAGCGGCGAGTTATGGTTGATTTGTTAATTCATCTTCCTTCTATGCCTTAAATGGGATGTTAATTCACCTTCCTTCATAAGTAGGTAAATGTAAGTGGTCCCTCGCATTTTCTAGTGGCTAGCGCACTCGCCTTTCTTGCGAGAATACAGGGTTCGATTCCCTCCTGTGATGGGAAAGTCGGTGTTAACCCATCCAAACCAAATCGCCATATGGCAAGCCTTGGCACTTCATGGGCTGTTGTGCTATAGGGTTTTTTCATTTTTAATAAAAATAAACTTCAGTCCAGATCGAAGTCAGATGTTTGGGAAACTAAAATGTATTTATTTAACTCTCTTATAACTAGTATATTATTATATTCTTCGAAAGTCTGGGGACTGTGCTATGCGGACATCCTGGAAAGGGTACAGCTTAAGTTCCAGAAGATTCTTTCAGGTTTGCCTCAAAATATACCAGATTATTATGTCAGATTGGAGACAGGTTCTCCGTATCTAATATCTAGAATTTTCAGGCGGGGTGTCAATCTATGGATAAAAATTCTCTCCATGTCTGCTGAAAGATTGCCGCGTATCTGTTATGATTCTTTAGTAAAGAATATTAACAATAAGAATATCCCGTTTAATTGGGTATCTACATTAAGAGATTTGTTATTTGTAATTGGGGGACAGGATGTTTTGGGACCTCCAGGATCCCACTTTGGGATCTCCTTGATCTCACTTAAGTATAGTGACATCCTGAAGAAATTTAATAACCATTTATTGAGCAAAGATATCGAACTAGCTGTACAATCTAGTTTTAACTTACACTTCAGGAATATCAGTTCTCTTTGGGTTGGGTGAAGGCTATATTCGATATAAAATACATATTGACATGGTCACAATCGCCAGCCAGATGAGACTAATTTCAAAAAAAAACACCTTAGAATATTAGCTAAAGGTATAAATTATAAGTTTTCCCCTGAAAATTGTTGCCCATTATGTTTTCTTGATAAGGATGATATATCACATTTTCTGTCATCATGCCATATATTAAATCACCTTAGGATAAAATTTTTACAAAATTATATTAATCCTTACTACCACCTCCTCAGGTTCAATTGGAGAATTTACTAAATATCGACTCCTATTCAAAATTAAAACATATTTATCTGTATACAGTAAATAGTTTAAAACTCCGAAACTCTTTAGTACTAGATTATGTCAGATACATGTTTGTTTTAATATCCATTGGTTAATTTATTATCTTCAACTTTTTTTATTTGTCTTTATTTTAATATCTGCTAAATTTTATTTATTTTATCAGCAGAATAGTTAGTATTATTTTGTATTATATTTTATCTGTATCTTTTTAGATTATTTGGACAAAGAGCTTTCAATACTTTATTTTATTTTTATTTTTGAATTTCTTTTATTTCAATCGTTTTATATAGTTTATTTATTTATTTTTTTATTATTAATAATATTACTATTAATAATATTTTATAATTTTATTACTATTGTCATTATTATGATTTCATTTCATTTCTTTATATAATTTTTATTATTATTCTTATTATCTTATTTGATATATTATGTATATATATACACTATATTATAATACTTATATTGTAATTGTATATTGAAAGTATAATGAGGGCAACACATTGCTACAAGTGCTAAACTTATAAGCAATAAATAAATAAATAAAATATAAGTGGAGACAGTTTTGTTGAATCGGTATGAGTGCAGGTGTTCTTTAAATCTGTTTTTGAGGTATCTTCAGGTTTGGCGTTAGTTGAGCAATTGAATTCTGGTTAGTTGAGTTTTTTGTATATACAGCTTTTGACATAGAGGTTGGTTGTTTCAATATTTTTTTACATATTTTGTTTACAAGTTTATAATTTGTTCTGAATGTTGTTCTCAAACTTAGTTTTCTGAAAAAGTTTTATCAGCTTGTGAAAATCCCTATGCATGTGAAAATGGCGAATATGTTGCCTGTTGTGACGTCTTGGTGTCTTGAAAGACTTGTCTTCACAACACCTACGCCACTTTCCCAAAGTGTTATCCAGCATTGCACATACTCATCCACATATTCAACCTCTTTTTTACTGACTTAAAACTAACTCTTTTCTCTCTATGGATTAAAAGTATAATTTTAGCCATAGATGTTAATGGGAATTATTGTCACATTAATCAGCTGTTTTTAGAGAGAGAAAAAAATGGGCAGAAATATTCACACGATTTTTTTTATTATTTTATTGTGATTGTTATAATTCCAACTGAAATATAAATTTAATCAATTCGAATTTTCAATAAACATTTAGTTGCCCTTTATATTATTTCCACACACATATATATATTTGGGTGGGGTAGTGGGTAAATGGTTAGAAATTGTAACTTTCATTCTATTTGAATTTTGTATTTGACTAGTGGATATTTAACTTTGCAGTTACTCTGTATATTTATTTCTGTTTATTCTATTACCAGTTTGGTTATTAATAGTTTAAATTAAAAGATTTATAATCCTTTTTCTGGATTATATTTTATCTATCTTTCACTCTACTATTTTATATATTACTAAATAATATGAATCCTATGCCAATGATTAATAATATCTTTCTCTGTTAAATGTACCACCTCTTAGCTAAAAGCTGTGAGATATTTAAAAGCTTATAAGTAAATAAAATATTGGTTCAAAGGATTCAATTACTAACTAAATATGACTGAATTGTTGGCTCTTAGGACAAAGTCACTTAATTGGATAAGACTTATTGTTGACAATCAAGCAGTTTCTGTAGCAATTCACCATAAACAAGAATTGAGATAAGTCTAACACACAAATGCCCGCCCATTAGACCTCAAAAAGTGGTGTTGGTTCTCAGATATAGTAATAGGAAAAGAGTACCTGAATTTGATTACTTTGTAGGCTAAAAGATAACACTTACAGCATCACAATAGTTAGTGAAATCTAACAAGATAGCCTTAAATAATTAATTTTTTTCTCAAAAAATATTTAAAATAAGTGTTGTTAAAGAAAATCTTTGGAATAGTTTTCAAGAAAATTCCAAAAAACAACTTAGAAACCTATTCTGTAAAGTTGTAATTCTGGTTTACCGATTTTCTTCAAACTCCCACAATGCAATTATTTCTTAGCAATACTTTTAATGAAACTTAATTTAGAAGTCGGGTATAGAGATAGTAATTTAGAGGTAGTAGTTTAAGCTTTTTGACTTGAAAACTTAATTTTTTTCCAACTGAATTCATAACGGCGGATTATTGTTGATTTGTTAATTCATCTTCCTTTTGTGCCTTGTTGTATAAGGATCATTGTTTCGATATTTTGTGATTCATGACTGTTCTTCATAAGTGGAGACTGTTTTGTTGAATTTGTATGAGCGTAGGTGTTCTTTTAATCTGTTTTTGAGGTATCTTCAAGTTTGGCTGAAGTTTAGTAGTTGCATTCTAGGTAAGTACAGAATGGTACTTTACTAGAAAGCTTAACTTTGCTGCTCCCCCAAAGCTCACAAAAAAAAAAAACAATTTTTCTGAAAAAATGCTTCAAATAAAAGTGATAGGCATTCATCACAGTAGATAGTACGCGGTTTTAAGAAAATCATTAGAGCTGTTTTTAAGAATTTTTTTTTTTCTAAAATCGCACTTCCGATTGATGTATTGAGATCGAAATTTCCAGTCACGTAATCGTCTGGCGAAGTAATGTGATCGTGTCAAAAATTTCACCCAGAAATACAGTTTTAAGGTCGTCTGAGTCAAAAAAATTGGTTGTGGTTGGTTCCGCAGAGCTGGAAAGTACCAGAGATATTTTTCGTAATAGCCTGCTTCTTTTTGTGGCCATCAACCAGTTTCGGGCGTTGGCCGATCATCAGGATGTTTTTTGTCAAACAGTGTGAAAATATAGATTTGCACAGAGCAAATTTAGTTTTATTTAGCAAATTACAGCAAATTTAGTATGGTGCAAATCTATGTTATCATACTATTTGACAAAAAGCATCATGATGAAGGGCGAACGCCAGAAACCGGTTGATGACCACAAAAAGAAGCAGGCTATCACGGAAAATATCTCTGTTCAAAATATAAAGGTGTTTTTCATATAAAGTGCTATTTCAGATTATTATTCAACTATCATCAAAATAATATTAATTAGTATTAAATATATTGCTAAAATTTCGAGTTTGAAGAAAATCGGTTGGCTGAAAGGGGGTTTTTTACTAAATAGTTTTTTTTCCAGTTTTCTGCTTTTTTTCTCCATAAAAACACCGACTGTTTTCTTTAAATTTGTTACACTAACTATGATTATGGGGACCTATAAGTTTTGTTGGAAACTTTCTTCTGAAAAATTCATTAAACGAAGTTTACGGTGAAAGGAGGAAATTATGATTTCCTCAAACAAGTCATTTTATCAAATTTAGATTCCCTCATTAATATAAAATTGAAGACAAGTAAACATTTTAATCATACAAACATACATACAAATTCAAATCATAAGCTAAATAATTTAGTTTCATATTCAAGGGATCTGGAAACATGTATTTCCAAAGTAAAAAGCGAGATTACTTATGTTCTAATCTTATATTGCCTTAAGGTAGACATACGTATTTAGATATGCTAGGAGTTATTCATCATAATATAGCTAACTAATTAAAAAGTAATTCACCCAGTTTACTAAAGTGCATTTATAAATATGATTTCTATAATATTCAATTATCTTTCAACTCTTTGCAACATTTCTATAGCACAACAAATCTCACTGCTCCATGATCCAACGATGATAGTTGACTGGATAGGAAGAGCCTAGCCACCTGGACGATTCATTTTTTTTTTTACTCTTTCTTTATCAACTATTTTTTATCCTTTATACCTGTACATTAAGACCCTTCAGAACTCATCATCCCCCTTATATTAACAGGCTGGTATTCTTTAATCATAACTTGCTATTTATTTAGACTATAAACTTTATTAGATATTAGGAAGTATCAGAAAAAAAATTGTATTAAACTTTAATTATTTATCGAAATTAAATTAAAATAAAATAAGACTTCCTTTTCAAAATATTTGTTTAATAAATAATATTATCTAAAAATTAAAATTGCGCAGATTACAAAAAATAAAATAAACAAAACCTTTTACTGAGTGTAATGGGATCCGACTTATTAAAGATTTGTAGCATCCGAAGAATCAGGGAGAAAAAATTCATTAGTACACACTACCAAACCAAGGAGAAAAAATTCTATATACATATATAGGGGTGAGCTGGGCCTGAAAAACAGCCATCTACACCAGTCAGTCAACATCATTCAACGTATTTTCTATTCTCAGCCAGTCTGTCTCTCTCAATTATTCTCTTGCTAAAGAGAGAATTAGAGAGATAAATATAAGAATGTTGAGAAGAAATAAATTAGTTTGCACTGGACACTGTTGTAATTGACCGAAATATATAAATAACTGCAAGGACTGATGACTGTAGAACAATATTTGAGAATAAGGTAGCGTGGGAATAGTTAAGAGAGAGAGACAGACGGGCTGAGTATTAGAAAGTACGTTGAATGATGTTGACTGACTGGTGTCGATAACTGTTTCTCTCTCCCTAGTTTGGCCTAGGTGGATAAGTAACTAATGATTCGCATCCCTGGTTTTTTGGATCCTATGGATCTTTAATGAAACGGATCCAATTACAGTGAGCATTGTGTGAACTGTCTGAGAGATTTTTCTCTAAACTTAGCAAATTGAGGTTGAAATAATTCTAATTTATAATTCTAATGGCCGTGGCCTATAGATCTTAGACCATATGAAGATCTCACATTAAAGTAAAATAATAAAAAAAAGACATTTTACTTTCTCTGATTCCTGGTAAGACGAATTAATGCGATCGTGCCAAGTTTAGTTTTCACCGGAAATACAGGTTTTGAGGTCGAAAAAAATGTTGTTTTTTTTTTGCGCGCGAATGGACTGTAAACATGTATATATATATACATATGGGATATATATGGAAGAAATATGCTGATGCCAGTACCGCTACTCCTTATGAAAAGGCCAGCATTAATCTGGGAACAGCTGTGTAGGCTATGATATCATTTTTTTGATTTGATCCTACATTTGTTATGATTTAATAATTTGATAATTAAGGTCCACCTTAGATTTAAAGAGGTAGTTCGGGTTGATCAGATCAACAGATCAGTCTGATCCCATATATTTTACCCCATTCCAAGTTGAAGTAAACTCTCTACACGAACTTGGTGAATTTGCTCTGACAATGGATTAAAATCCGAAACTGGTCAGGAACACTATATACATGCTACGCCAGATAAAATACCAGATGTTATCCACCATTGCGGACCCATCTACATATTCAAAAAGTTATAGAGTATTATGTATATAGATAGTATACGAAGTCTAAAGAAAATTGTTATCGAGAAAATTGTGAAAAACAAAATTAAGTAATGTCACACTTCCGGTTATAGATTTTATTCGAAAATCGTGTCAGTCGCAGAGTTAGTACCTCAACGGAATATCAAGTTTAAACTTCCTGTGATTTTTTTTTGTTTTTGAGATATTCTGTGCACACACACACACACACACACACACACACACATACCATTCATTAAAAATATTTTTTTCATACTCAGTTGACCTCAAAACATGTATTTCTCAGTGAAACCTCAAATTCGAAAATCTGGTCACTTACCAAGGTGTAGGAAAAAAGTAAATCTAAATAATCGAAAAAAAAAAATGAGTTACTAATTTTTAATAATATATTTACAAGATATATTTAGTTTTGCAAGAAAATCAATGATAAATATTTCAACATTAACGCTACGATACACAAATAAATCCCAGTGCGTGGGTGCAGGTTTAGAAGGTGGTTTAGAAGGAAGCCAGATGTGCGGCACGTGTGGCCAGGTGACCAGGTGTTATAGTTATGGCAGATGCTAGGCAAGTCTCTCTCACTCCTTTTGCTATGTCATCTCTCTTTCTCCCTCTAACACACTCAGTTCAAGTCTTTAAGATCCCTTCAAGCCACCTATACACTTTGTTTTTTTTTTTTTTCATCTTCTTCTTTACTATAAAGCATCGTCCGGGTACAAACAAATCTCTTCTTTGGACTTCAGCAGCTGCTGTTGTTGCCAGTAACTCGGCCAGCTTGGCACCGGTATCTTTTGGTTACCTGCCATCTACTGAAGTCTTAAATGTACAGACCACTAAGAGGGAAGTAAAACATCTTGTTTAGTTGTACTTTATACATACAACGTTGGGAAAAAATGTCCATTAAGAACCTCGCCTTAGGTCAAAGTATTCAACAGATGGACCTAATATATATCCATACATTGAAGCTTTAAATCAGTATTCCAAAACGTTTTCATTTATCTGTATCTTTTCAAAAAAAAATTTATCTTGCATCGATCTCCTTTAATGCAATATTTTATAGAAATTTATGCTGTTATTAGTTGCCATATCTGTTTGGTAGAACTGCACCATCAATCTAAGCTTTATTGCATGATTCCAAGGTTCGATTTTTCTGTCTCAGCTTGGATTTTATCCGATTTATTTATATTAGCTATAATATATTTACATACACTTGATCATTAGTTGAACGTAAAACCTTCTTTAAAAGAAATAGGCAAGATATTCAGGATACCAACTTTAATATGCGTCACCAACTTTCTTTTAACTATGAAGAAGACAAAAAAAATTGTTATGATACAATCACGACCAGAGTACATTTCTCGGCAGATTATCTCTGAAATAGCAGATACGGCCCTTAATAGTCCCACATGGGTTTTTGATTATCAGCCATATCCTAATTCCCTGATTATTCTCTTGGCTTTTGTAGAAGTTACTTTGGAAGTTGAAAGTTGTGATTGAAGGTTCCAAAACATTTTCATTTATCGAACTCTATTAAGAAATTTATGCTATTATTTAATGGTATTTATATTATTGTAGGCGGCGCGAAATATCACTGAATCCGCCCCTTCTTGTTGTTTTTTACAAAAAAAAAAAAACTTAATTGATTTGAGTGTCCCTTCTATTCCGTGATAACCCCCCTTCCCTCATAGAAATAACTGTTGAATATCTTGGATTCACGCTAGAAACCTATGGCGCAACAGCCCATGAAGGACCAAGGCTTGCCAGACGGCGATTTGAATGGGGGGGCGTGTGGTAAGCACGCCGCAGTTCCCACGCCGTTTAGTTCCGGCCTTCTGTACCTAGGGCGCTACTCACTGTTGCTTCACAGTTTTTATCACGATGCTGGATCAACCCGACTTTGCCCTCACGGGAATCGAACCCTGGCTAGCCACTAGAACAACGATTGACGCTAGACCCAAAGTTTAATCGGGACAGTCGCCTAGAACAATTCTCCAACAAAGCAATAAAGATTCTTTGGATTTTAAAAGCTGATATGAAGATTTGAGGATTGAAAGCAAGGAGATAAATCTATATTATGTCTATTCAACAGAGTTGACGAAGGTAAATGTAATGAAACCGCTGGGTAATGCTTAGTTTGGCACTAATAAAGCGATGAGCATGGTGCTCATAGAAAATAGTTCCCGTAGAAATTCATGAAATTACTTCTAGGACTTGTGTCCTTGCATTTGCTGGTGAGGGCGGAAACACTGAACGCTTACAGACTGATAATCAGACTGGTAATCATTCACAATCTTCAATTTTCAAAGTAACCTTTGTATAAGCCAAGAGATTAATCGTTTCTGTTACACTCACACTGTTAGTTGTATATTTATAAGTATGGAGGTTATAAGGTTATGTTACTATGTGTTGTGTTTAATTTAACACATTATTAATGCGCGTAAGGGATATATCTGCTGGATGCAATTACTTAAGGAGTAGCGACCCGACGGGTTACCACAGCTCAGTACTCCATGCATTTCGTCAGAAAAGTACACGATACACTTAAACTACATGCACTCTACACTTTACAGACAAGGAGAAACACTGTACGCAAACTAGGGTCTCCATCCCTCGTTAATTGGGGTACGCCAAGGGAGAAGGAAGGGATTAGCTCATTAGTAGCGCACTGGACTAGCAACGCGGAGTTCCCAGGTCGAGTCCAGCATGCTGCCCTTAGATTTTTTTACTTCCTAGGAGCCTCTACAACTCACTGCCCGATGGTGGGCAGTGTTGTCTGCAGTTAAGAGTACACTGCTTAGAGGCCGGCTGTGCATTGGAGAGGACCCCGGGATGCACAATAGATCATTCAGGTCGTAGTGCAATAATCCCTACAACAATCTACATCTACGACGGATAAAATATCTCATGTAACTATCTACAATTTCGTTTTAATGTTTCAAACTAAAGTGATAGATTGATATCTGTGCAGTTAGCATTCCAGGCTTAAAGGAAATCGTTAACAATCGTTTTCGAGAAAGCTCAGAAACTTATTTTGTAAAGTTGCACTCCCGGCTAACCGATTTTCTTGAAATATGGAATACTATACATATTCCCAAGCCCTTTACAAATCCGCTCAAGGTATAACATACAACAACACACATCAACCAAACATATTTCATCCACTTTCCTCTGCTGTAGTTTTGTAAGCTTTTCCAGAAATCTGCATCTGCGCTGTCTATGAAGTCTATGATTGTTATCATT
Organism: Triatoma infestans; assembly: GCA_011037195.1. NCBI lineage: Eukaryota > Metazoa > Arthropoda > Insecta > Hemiptera > Reduviidae > Triatoma > Triatoma infestans. The sequence continues at coordinate 2,822 of JAAEAF010011949.1, read as the reverse complement.
TCGAACTTCCTTGTATTTGTTTATTCGTTATAAACCAATATATGCTACACAGTTCTTTATCTGCAACTGGTTAGCACTTATCTATAAAATTTAAATATAAATGTAGAATGAAGTCTAGAGTAACGATGTTTTAGTGATTAGCTCAGTAGTAGCGCGCTGGACTAGTAACGTGGAGGTCCCAGGTTCGTGTCCAGCATGTTGCCCTCAAATTTTTTTTCTTCCTAGGAACTTCTACAAGTCACTGCCCAGTGATGAGCAGTGTTGTCTGTAGCTAGAGAACACTGCTCGTAGGCCGGCAGTGAATTGAAGGAGGCTCCCGGGGAGCATAATAGTTCTTTCAGGTCCAGTGCAATAATCTCTATAACACAACATTAAACACAACACACAGTACCATAACCTTATAACCTCACCACACATATATATATATATATATATACAACCAACAAGTGTGAGTGTAACAGAAACATTATGTTGAAGTGTCCTCTTTACACGAACTTGGTGAATTTCCTCTGACGATGGATGAAAATCCGAACCGGTCAAAAACAAAATGAATTTGCATGCTACGACGGATAAAAATATCAGACTATAACATTTATTTGAAACATTTCCCTGGGAAAATTGACTTGTTTTTCGTAGGGTTCTCAGGGAACAATAGAATTATCCTTTCTTCTAAAGTACTATTTCATATATAATATTAATTTATATTAGAAGCAAAATTGGTTGACCGGAAGTACGACTTTACACAATAAGTTTGTTTTTTTGGAATTTTCTCTAAAACGACAGGAAGATTTCCTTTCAACTCTGGACAGTAACTGTACAGATATAAACATATCACTTTTACTTACAATATTTTTTCTAAAACCTCTGTGGAACATCTGAGTCGTCAAAATTTAAATATGTTTGTTCACTATAATTGATGCTCTCTACAACGTAATCATTCTCTACCTACCTCGCTTGGTACTTTGACATATGTCTCTACCGCCCCCACCCTCAAATAACTGCACATACTTTGGGACAAATGAGCAATATTTCGAAATTTAAAAAAAATTATCATTTTATAATATGTACAAGTTTATTAAGAGTTTCACACCAGATTTTTTTTATTTTTATTTTGTTTATTACTTTCTCTTACTCTTAGTAAGAGGAAGTATTGTAATCGTGTCAAATTTTAGATATCGAGTTTTACCGGAAATATCCGTTTTGAGGTCCCCTGGGTTCAAAAAAGTGGTTTTTAGCAAATGGTGTGTGTGTGTGTGTAATGTATGTATGTATGTGAACAGCATAGCTCAAAAATGAAAAACCGTAGATAGTTGAAACTTGATATTCCGTTAAGGTATCACCAAGGAATCTGACTGTACGTTATCTGTCAAAATTCCTCAACCGGAAGTACCACTTTACTAGTTTTTTTTTTTTACGTTTTTGCAATTTTCTGAAAAATGGCTCCGTCGATTTTCTTTAAACTTCGTGTATCAACTACTTATACAAAGAGCTATCACATTTAATTAAAACATTTCTCCGGGAAAATTCATTTAAGGGCACTTCCGCGGGAGAGGTGGGGTTAGGTTTCCATCTAAACCGCTATTTCAGTTTATTAGACAATTCTGCCTTCTTAATAATGGTAATTAGAATTAAATATGTTGTTGAAATTCCGCGTATAAAAAAAAAATCGGATAACCAGAAGTGCGTTTATATTTTAACACTTTACTAAATGATTTCTTCACTTTTTCGCGATTTTCTCAAAAATAGCTTTGACGATTTTCTTGAAACTTCGTATATAAACTAAACATGTAAACATGCAAAGATCTACTTCTTTTATCTTTAAACATTTCTCTGGGAAAATTCATGTAAGGGTACTTTTGGGGGAGGGGTGGGGTTACAGCTTCCTCTAAATTGCTATCGTAGTTGATTATACAATTCTATCATCCAAATAAAATTAATTAGAAATAAATAGATTGCCAAAATTCCGAATTTCAAGAAATTTAATAAACCGGAAGTGCGCTTTTATTGAACAGTTTTTTTTCAATTTTCGACGAAATTCATTAAATTTTGTTACACAAACTATAACATTTGTCAATTATAATTTTGAGAACAGGAGTAAGAGAAAGATGGCGTGAGTGTTTCACACCAGATTTTTACTGTTGTAAAGAGGAAATAACGCGGATCTTGCCAGATTTTTGAAGCGGAGATTTTCATTTCAATATTTTGAGATTAATTGATTTATGCGCTTGTTCCCTGGGTGTTTTATAACAGTTTCGGTTGCAACTTTTCTTTAACATTCGCACACTAAATTACTCACATAGATCTGTCACTTTTTATTTGAAATGGTTTTTGTAGGAAAATTGTTAAGTTTCCTGAGGAAGCTACTATGTTAAGCTTTTCTCTATTCATTTAAATTTATTGATCAACATTCAGAATTGAAGGAAAATTGATTAATGTTTAATTGGGTATTAGTAAAAGTTGGATTAGCTCAGTATTAGCGTACTTGACTTTAAACGGTGAGGTCCCTGGTTCGAATCTAGCAGTGCTGCCTTTAATTTTTTTTTTTCTCGAACCACAAGGCTATGTCCACACTGGTGCGCTTTCCTTTTCCCCTTCCCTTTCAACTCGCGCTTCCTCTTTCCATTTCAACATGCGTCACGCATGCCTTTCGCGCATGCCTCTTGACGCATTCAATTTGTTGTCCACACTTAATCATCTGTTCAGTGTGCATTTTATCGATGGATTCAGAATGGTTGGTGTATAATTTTGAATTTATGTTCCATAAAACTGTTTGTTGGCGGTAATCCTCTAGGAAATCAAGTGTCTCTTCATTTGCAGACATG
>JAAEAF010011948.1:0-20238 GCA_011037195.1 Triatoma infestans | reverse complement strand
GAAATATCCCGTTCAAACTTGAAATTCCGTTTAGATCGTACAATGCGATCCGCCAGTAAGTTATATGTCAAAATTCCTCAACCGGAAATACCACTTTACTGAATGGTTTCTTTCACTTTTTTGCGATTTCCTCGAAAATAGCTCCAACGATTTTCTCTAAATAAGGATCATGGATTACACATACCAACAGCTACAATTTTTATTTCCAATATTTCTCTAAAATTTATTTTAGGTTAAAGGCTTTAAAGTGGAGAAGTGGGGTTATGTTTTCTTATAAAGTGTTATTTCCTTTATTATACAATTCTATCATCTAAATAATATTAATTAGAATTAAATATGTTGCCAAAATTCCGTCCAGAAGTGTCCAGTAGGTTTTTACTGAATAGTTCATTCAGTTTTCGTCGTTTTTCTCCATAAAAACACTGACGGATTTCTTTAAATTTGATATACTATCTATGAATACGGAACGTATGAGTTTTGTTTAAAACTTTTGTCCGAGAAAGTTCATTTAAACAAGGTTACGGGGGGGGAGAGAGATAGAGAGAGAGAAGTTATGCTTTCCTCAAAAAAGACATTTTATTAAATTTAAATTCTTTGCATTGATATAAACTTTAAGACATTGGTAAATATATATGTTTGAAGAAAATTGATCAATTATAACTTTATAAAGTGCAGCGAGAAAAAGTCACGTGACTGTTGGACATCCATTTTTTTTCTTTTAACTTTACCGTACTGCTGTTAGAGATTAGAATTACGATAGAGCCAAGTTTTAGAAATTTACTTTCTACCGGAAATACATGATTTGAGGACTCGTGAGGACAAAGAAAAACATCTTTAACGAATTCTATATGCCCTCTATGTGCGTGTGTGTGAACAAAATATTTAAAAAATGAAAAATCCTAAGAAAATAAAATTTGATAGAAATATTTTCCCTGAGCGCTTCTTTTTGTTATACAGTGTTTTTGTCAGAACAGTGTGATAACAAAGACTTGCACAGAGCTAATTTAGTTGATACACTCAACTGTGTATCAATAGTAGCGTATCAACTAAATTTGCTCTGTGCAAGCTTATGTTATCACAGTGATTTGACAAAAACATCCTGATGATGGGCGTACCGGAAACCGGTCGATGACCACAAAAAGAAGCAGGCTATCACAGAAAATATCTCTGATGGTTTCCAGATATTCGGAACCAACCACATCAAATTTGGTACTCCGTTTAGTTATCCACAATGGGGGGTCAGAACGAAGAGGACATGGGGGGGGGGGCAGCAAAAATCAGCAACAGGCCTGCCTCGACTTTGGGCCGAATTTCACGGATTAATTTTTATGTGTGTAGTTTTTCTTTTATTTGAAAAATTTGTCTAGGAAAATGGATTTTTCGGAGGATTCTACGGGAGCGATGGCCTCATACTTTCAAAAAAACTAACAGAAATAATTGTAACTGCTAACCGTACAATTCGGAAAAATTGGAAAAAAAAAATCGATTAACGGAAGTGCAGATCTTGAACAAAACCTTGTCAGGAGTGCTGATAGAACTTAAAATGAAATATCAACTTTGAACTTTCTTCGACTTTCCGTTTTTGAGTCATGCTGACAGATAGACAAACAGATACAAAGGGATGGAAAGAAAAAAGAGATGGAGAGAGAATCAATTCCTAAAAACAATTTTTTCGGACCCAGGGAACTTCAAAACGTGAAAACTCGATGTCGAAATACACTACCTCATAACTGCAGTAAGGGAAAGTAAAAAAAAAAAAGAAGTAATTTAGAGGTTCTGGGGGAGCTCTGTATCATTCCCCACAATTTTTTTTTTTTATTCTTGTTTTTAATGTTTTACAATAATTTAATTTACTTTTCTGGGTTCATTGTAACTCTGACAAAATTATTTACATTTTCCTCTTTTATCTTCATTGGTATGGCTCAATTGATTTTATTATCATCTATATTTTCTACTAAGTCAATAATTTCATTTATATGCATTATCATACAGTGCACAAATCATCGTGTAAGTAATTTTAAAGGAATTACAAGGTTAATAATATATTACAAAATAAGGTCCCATTTTGATGATCATTTCATTGGGTTACATTATATTTGTTGTGGTGGTTGGTTCCGCAGAGCTGGAAAGCATCAGAGACATTTTCCGTGGTAGCCTGCTTCATTTTGTGGTCATCGACCGGTTTCGGGCGTTCGCCCATCTTCAGGATGTTCTTCAGACAGTGTGCCAACACAGACTCGTACAGAGACTTAGTTTCACACTAACTGAGGTGTATTCTTAAATACTAAACTCTTAAACTAGGTAAAGGGATGTGGCCAGATGGGTGGGAAAACACGTGTTTGGGTTGTTAAAGGGCAAATTCTTTTCTTACAGTGGACGCGGGGGTCTAATCTTTAAACTCTGTTGTTGAAGGGAGACTTATTTCACAATTAACTAACAAAATATTAAGAATATACAAAAAATAAAAAATAAGATACACAAAATAAATCTAAATTAAATTAAACAACGATTAAACTAACATTTTAAAATTCATTCATTCGTTTAAAACTGAACGATTTTTTATATAATTATATAAATCGTTCAGTTTTAAACGAATGAATGAATTTAAAATGTTAGTTTAATCGTTGTTTAATTTTATTTAGATTTATTTTGTGCATCTTATTTTTTATTTTTTATTTTTCTATATTCTTAATATTTTGGTTAGTTAAATTGTGAAGTAAGTCTCCCTCCAACAACAGAGTTAAAGATTAGACCCGCGCGTCCACTGTAAGAAAAGAATTTGCCCTTTAACAACCCAAACACGTGTTTTCCCACCCATCTGGCCACATCCCTTTACCTAGTTTAAGAGTTTAGTATTTTAAAAATACACCTCAGTTAGTGTGAAACTAAGTCTCTGTACGAGTCTGTGTTGGCACACTGTCTGAAGAACGCATCCTGAAGATGGGCGAACGCCCGAAACCGGTCGATGACCACAAAATGAAGCAGGCTACCACGGAAAATGTCTCTGATGTTACATTATATTGTTTATAATTTCCAAAAACATATTAAAAAAAAAATTAATTATTCAATTATCCATTTTAAAAAAAAACAATCTAAAATACTCACACGACTACAATTCAAAAATTGAAACCAAATATTACAAAGATGGGGAGGGGGAACCTAAACTATAACAAAACAACAGTTTTGGGTGAAGGTTGACCTACAAGCTTCCCCAAGGACTCCCTTTAGAATCTCTTCTTATTTTTTTTTTTTTTGAAAAACGGTTTCAAATAAACCATATAAGTGTACTTTAGTTAGTACACCAAGTTTCAATAAACATACAGTCGTTACAAAGAATATTCACAGAAAAGTGAAAAAAAAAATACCTAATTATCTGCTGATGAAAAATACATAATCAGCTGATTTTCTTCAAAATAGGAAATTTTGGCAAGGCATTTAATTCTTATTAATATAATAGAGATGGACGATAGAATCATATAATTAACCGATATGGCGATATGGGTGTTTAGAGGAAAATCTAACATCTCAACCCTTTTCAGTTAGAATCCTTCGAAAATAAATTTCCCCGGGAAAACGTTTCTAAGAAAATCTGGTGTGAAACAATCACACGGACTTTTTCTTAGTCCTCAATACAGTAAAATATAAAATGAAGGGTTAAACTCATCTCATAGGGGGCAGGTAAACAAGATTAAATTAGGGTAATAAAAGTAAGGGTGGCTATTGTTTGAAAGGGTTTACTTTGTAGCTGTAGTAGCAAGCACCTGTTATGAAGGGTTGCCCCCTATTACATGGTTTAAGGGACATTTTGTAATTTCTAAATCACAAGAAGGAAACTATAAGATAGTAAGTAAAAGTAAAGTAAAGTAATGCCTATTTTTTCAGGCGGGCTTAACGTCCAACTACCAAATTAGGTGTCGTGGACGGGGGCGGAAGCACCTACTTTACTATTAACATTTTTTAAACAAATATAAAATTTAGCAGTTATACGACGGGACTCGAACTGGGGTGTTCCCACTTACAAGGCCCATGCTTTCTAAACCACTTACACCCAAAACAGCCCCTGAAATGAAACTATAAGATAGGATTTTCCAATATTTTATTTCCTATCGGATCAAAATTATTATGAAAATTAATATGTTGTGAAATCATAGAGAAAACTTCAAACACTCATTTGGATTTCAGCCTCATCTTGCTGGTTGTGTGGACAGAACCCAATGAACACCAAAAACATTAAATTGGAATACATGTTATATAAGAAATATCCACAATAAAATGAGATTGGCGGCCTAAAGGGCCTTGTCAAAATAAACTGAATACATTTTATATAAGAAATATCTACAGTAAAATGTTGTAGAAGAATTTTCTGTTTGGTCAGACAATTGCCGGTGGTAATCCCCATGGTATAGAGGGTGTATACCTGGTCAACTTGTTACCTGCTCCCTGAGATGAGTTTACCCCCAAAATATACAAGCGGTGGGAGAACATGCGCCAATCTAACAACAGAGACGGAATCAGAGGTAGAGAAGGCTTACATTGTAATTAGGAACAAACACATTCGACTTTTAACTCTCGTCTCAGTTTCCTCAGGATCAGCTAAAAACAATTTGTTCACAAAAAAAAATGTTCAAATAAAAGTGACACTTTTCAACCCATGCAGCGCATTCCACAGTTTAAAGAATATCTTTATAATCGTTTTCGAGTAAATTCATAAACCTATTCTGCAAAATTACACTTCCCAGTTGACCGATTTTCTTCAAATTTGGTAGTCAATCAATGCTTCTAATGTGTATTAATAATAAATACGTGGTAAAACCATATATTCTATTGAAGTGGTACTATAGGGGAAAGCATAACGCTATTGTTCCCCTAAAAATCAAAAATAAAAGTGATAGGTATTTATGTGTGTAGATAGTATACGAAGTTTAAAGAAGATCTTTGGAGCCGTTTTAAGTAAAACTGAAAAAAAAAACACTCAGTAAAGATGGATTTTGCTCGAAATCTTCGTGTCTGATACAGTGGTGGTACCTGAACGGAATACCAATATTAAAGCATAAGAATATACAATATTAAAGAATATTATAGAGAATATTATAAGAATATATTATTATTATAAAGAATATTAAAGAATATTATATAAGAATATTATAAAGAATAAGAAAGCAAAGAATATACTATATTAAAGCTAATATTTACTTCAACAAACAATGTCTTAGTCGCAAGGTTACACCTAAATACGCTACAATCAACATAAAAGCTAACACACCCGCAGCACGAAAAACAATTATCCAAGCACAGAAAATCTGGATTAAAAACGAAATACGTACACTTTACCAAAAAAAGGAAAAACTAAACAGACAGCTGAAAGACACACACATTGAACTTGCCAATCAATACCCTAGTTCAATCTTTAATCATTACTACAACCAGATAAGTGACAAACTTACGAAACAAATGGAACGTAAATACAAAACACTAAACAAAAAACTCGACAACCTCCAAAAATCACAGAACACTCAATACAAAAAACAACAAACCCAGGCATTCCACCCACGAACTGTAAACCTCACAAACATTACGTTTACACCAATCGAAACCGAACTTCTAGACAAGGGACTTAAATACAATCTCAAGAGCACGAACCACACCAAGAACATTGAACAACTTGCCATTGACACTGAACTTGCGATAACTTTACTACCACACGGTGAACAGGAACACGCTCGCCATATCGCCGCAAACATAATAAAAGACTTACAGAAACAACAAACGCACAGTAACACAGACGGACAAGAAGAAAGAACTGCCGGTAGAATACGGAAAAAACTCAAAGATAATAACCTTATAATCACAAAAGCCGACAAAGGGAACAGCACGGTAATAATGACACACGACGACTACGTAAACAAAACCCTAGAATTCATAAACAACAATACATATACACAACTCAAAAAGGACCCAACAAAAAACTTCCAACAACAAGTAAAAACTGCTATAAAGAACGCAACACTAGTAATACCACCCCGCGAAGCCTTCAAATATACTTGCATGAACCCCGCAGCACCCATTCTAAATGCACTCCCAAAAATACACAAACCCAATATTCCCATCAGACCCGTCGTAAACTACACAACGGCACCAGCATACAAGTTGACACAGCATCTGGCAGCGGTAATAAAAAACAAAGTAAAACTGAATGACACTTACAATATAAGAAACACACAACACCTAATCCAGTTAACAGAAAATATAAAACTCACCCCCAATTCCCGTTTGCTGTCCCTTGACATTACCAACCTATACACCTCCATACCAATCACGGACACACTGGACTTAATGAAACAGAAGTTGGAACGAGAAGAATCCATGCAATTCGTCCACCAACTCACGAACTTAGTACAAACCACAACGACACAAAACTACTTTAGATTTAACAACAAGTTCTACCTCGCTACCGACGGACTGGGAATGGGGCACCCCACATCGGCCATACTATCAGAAATATTTATACAAAACATGGAGGAAACTTACGTACCCAAACTGAAAGAGGAATTCGGCGTAACGTTTTATGCACGATACGTGGACGATTTATTCCTCATATTGCAAAACGACATAGACGTAGACAAAATAGTACATTACCTTAACAACATAAACAAGAAAATAAAATTCACATACGAAAAAGAAACGAACAACACCCTCAACTTCTTGGACATGAAACTCACAAGAACCGACCATAAAATAGAGTACGGAATATACAGAAAAGCAACTACATCGGATGCTATCATACCGCACAATTCCAACCACCCCACCCAACACAAACTAGCTGCACTTAGACACCTAACGAACAGACTTAAATACACACCCCTCACACCCGCGAACCACACACAAGAATTGCAGACAATCTACAAAATAGCTGAAAACAATGGGTACAATACAAACATCGTTAATAAACTCCTCAAAAACGAACCACACCACCGAAATAGGACTGACAAAAAAACAGCAGACAAATTCGCCACATTCACATATATTGGAAGCCACACGTACAAACTCACAAATTTTTTCAAAAAACTGGGCATTAAGACATCCTTCCGGACAAACAACAAATTAGGCAAAAAACTCCGCACTCGTACCGAGTTCACTGACGTGTATGACAGCAGTGGGGTCTACGAGTTGAAGTGCCCGGACTGTGACAACATTTACGTGGGGCAGACCGGCAGAAAAATCAAGGAACGATTTACCGAACACATCAGATCATACAAATACAACAAAGTTGACTCAAATTACGCCAATCACCTAAAAACTAACAAACACAAACCCGATGACATAACGACCACGATGAAACTAATACACTCTGGCCACAAAGGACGACGACTTGACATAGTAGAACAACTCGAAATATATAAGCGAAAAACACAAAACTTAATAAATGAACAGACAAAATTTGCTAGTGAACCATTATTCAGAACACTCTTCCCACAATAGCAACAGAAACACAATTACACACGCAACAAATAGTTCTTAAATAGATTTTAAGGTTAGGTTTAGTTTTAAATCTACTATGTACATATAACTTTACTAGTTTAGATATATATATATTTAAAAAAAAAAAAAAAAAAGTGCGTATTTGGATGATGTATGTGAGTGATGATGTGACATGGTTTGTGGGATGCATAATAAAAAACTTAATTATATAAGAAAACATAATTAGGTATACATGCTTGCGAGGATGTGAGGGTTGCGTGAAAAAGTGAAAGAATGACTGGAATTTCTTAATTCTTTGGAACTGGAAAACTTAACTTAATTATATAAAAAAATCGTTCAGTTTTAAACGAATGAATGAATTTTAAAATGTTAGTTTAATCGTTGTTTAATTTTATTTAGATTTATTTTGTGTATCTTATTTTTTATTTTTTGTATATTCTTAATATTTTGGTTAGTTAATTGTAAAGTAAGTCTCCCTCCAACAACAGAGTTTAAACATTAGACCCCCGCGTCCACTGTAAGAAAAGAATTTGCCCTTTAACAACCCAAACACGTGTTTTCCCACCCATCTGGCCACATCCCTTTACCTAGTTTAAGAGTTTAGTATTTTAAACATACACCTCAGTTAGTGTGAAACTAAGTCTCTGTACGAGTCTGTGTTGGCACACTGTCTGAAAAGCGCATCCTGAAGATGGGCGAACGCCCGAAACCGGTCGATGACCACAAAATGAAGCAGGCTACCACGGAAAATGTCTCTGATGCATTCCATTTTTGTATTAAAAACACACACATACATACTAACATAACCTTAAAACCTCCCGTATACAATCAACAAATGTGTGCGTGACAGAAATATAAAGCTGAAATCAACTCTATACACGAACTTATAATAGCCTTATGCTGACGAAGATAAGAATCCGAAACCGGTGAGAAGCAATGAAAATATGCATGCTATGACATATTATAAAATTCCAGATGTTCAATTATAGGCTTTCCAATTAAATTTTTTGAGTTTTTAAAACTAATATACAGAGAATACAATCCAATGGCAGTGAAAATTATGCTTAGAAACTGAAAAATGGTGATAAAAATAGTTTATTTCTTCTAATTAAACAATTAATTTTTATCTCAATGTAGATATATGCTAAACAAGACTAACTCTAATTATAACACAAGAACGGAATCTATACCGACAATTAATCTAATAAAAATTTTTAATGTTAGAAATATCAAACGATGCCTTTCGAGAAACTGGTTTTTGAAAAAAAGCGTTTTATTTATAGATAGCATTGACAAAAGTTATGCTGAACCCCCAGAATGGGAAAGAGAGAGCAATCTCTAAAAACCACTTTTTCATATTCAGAGAACCTCAATTTCGAAAATTAGACACAACCGCAAAAACCCCTCTTACGTCAGCAAGAGAAAGTAGCAAAAAGAATACTATTATTTTAGTCACTAGATAATATATGGATAACTAATTTATATTATATTTTTTTTTTTTCTTTTTTTTGGCGCATCAACTACTAAGGTTATTAGCGCCCTGTATCATATTGTGTTCTGTTTCCCATTAACTTTTTACTGAAAAAAGTACGATGCAAAAGGATAATAGTATTTTTCTTTTTGTTTTCAGTTTGTAGCAGTGCTGGCAGTGATTAGTTGTTCTGAAATAAATATATTTGCAGAAAAAAATGTTGACACTAGATTGAGGCCAACTTCAAGAGGTACTCTGACGTACCAAGGACCGAAAGCGAGGGCTAAAACTAATTTTACTGAAGTTACAGTTGAAGGAACTACCGCAACTAAAGATCAACCGCAGGCCCAACCATCAGATCAAATAACAAGTGAAAATGTACCAGCGCCAGTTACCAGCATATCTTCAGCAGCAAGTGGACAAATAAGTAATTACGCTTTAGAAGTAGGGTCGTTGACAAATTTACGCAAACACTGTTGTCACTGGCCAAAACCAGGATCACATCAAGGGGTAGGGGCGGCAGGTAATGTTCCAAGTCAACAATTTAGTACAACAGGTTCGGTACAAGCTAGTGGACAATTCGGAAGCTCAGGTGGCTTACAAGGAGGAGCAAGTCAAGGTGGAGGTGCAGGAAACTTTCAAGGTGGTGGAGGGTCTGGAAGCTTAGGCGGTCAGTATGGAGGCAGTTCAGGGCAATGGGGTGCTTCTGGCTCAAATCAAGGTCAAGGGGGGAGCAGTTCTTCAACAGGAGGTCAAGTAGGAGGGCAGTATGGGGGTACAGGCAGTGGTCAATATGGTGGCACAGGAGAAAGCCAATACGGAGGTGTTGGACAAGGAAGCGGTCAGTATGGAGGTGGAGGACAAGGAAGCGGTCAGTATGGAAGTGGAGGACAAGGAAGCGGTCAATATGGAGGTGGAGGAGGAGGTCAATTTGGAGGTGGAGGCGCAAGCCAAGAAAGTGGCCAGCTCGGAGGTCAAGGAGGCAGCCAATTTGGAGGTAATCAAGGGTTTGGAGGTTCTGGAGGCAGTAACTATGGAAGTGGATCTGGTGGGCAGAGTGGCGGTCAAGGAGGCAGTGGAGGAGGTTGGGGTATTGAAGGAAACTGGGGACATGAAGGTAGTAGCCAGTTTGGTGGACAAGGAGGGGTTGGAGGGGGATGGGGCAGTGAAAATGGTGGTCAAGGAGGTGGCGCAGGACAATTTATGGGTGGTGGTCAAGGATGGAGTTCTGGTCAAGGTGGAGGAGAAGTATCTGGATATTATGAAGGAGGAGGACAACATGGAGGTAACTTGCAGGGTGGAGGAGGAGTAAATGGCCAATATGGAGGATCGGGAGCGTTGCAAGGAGGAGGTCAGTTTGGAGGCGGTGCAGGAGGTGGTGGTGGCGGAGGAGGTGCAGGTGGCAGCGGTGGAGGAGGAGGTGGCGTCGGTCCAGTAGATGGACAATTCGGGGGCTCCATACAAGGCACTGGAGAGCATATAATAGGGGCAAATGAAGAATTAGGAGGATCTACTGGAGGACAAGGTGGCCAATCGCAAGGTGGTGGACAATTTAGTGGTGGAGGCGGAATCCAGGGTGGAGGAGGAAACCAAGGGGGAGGCTTAGTGCAGGGAAGTGGAGGAGGCGGTCATTATGGAGGAGGAAGTATTGGAGGAGGATTTGGTGGACAATATGGGGGAGGTATTCAAGGTGGAGCACAATACGGTTATCCAGGAAATCCAAATTTTGGGCATTATGGAGGATCAGGTTTTGTACAAGGGGGGGGACATTTTGGAGGAGCTGCTGCTGTACAAGGAGGTCCCGGAACAAACTATGGAGGTACAGTACATGGTACAGGTCAATTCGGTGCATCAGGAGCAGCCCAGGGTGGTGGGCAGTACGTTAGTGGAAGTGGAGTGCAAGGCGGTGGGCAGTACGTTAGTGGAAGTGGAGTGCAAGGCGGCGGACAGTTTGCAAGTACGAGCGGTGCACAAGGAACTGGACAACTTGGTTCAGGTGGCGGCGGCGTTCACGGTGGAGGACATTTTTCTAGTGGAGGTCATTTTGGAGCACATGGAAGTCATTTTAGTGGAGGCCATGGTCATTTCGGTAAGCCACACGGGCATCAAGGTCAGTTTGCAGTAAACCATTTCGGAACAGGGCAAGGTCATTTTTCAGCTGGGCACCATTTTGCTGGTGGTCATCATGGCCACTATGGAGGCGGTCATTCTGGCCAATTCACTGGAGGTCACTGGAACTCTGGAGCAGCGACAATACCACAACAAGCAGCAGGACTGCAGGGTGGTGGCCAGTTAGCTTTTCAAAAGCCAGGCTATCCACCACACAAATTCAATTGGCAATTTCAAAGACCTAAAACGCAATGTTTTATCTACTAAATACCTATTATAAAAGTTTTTGTGAATGTTCTGACATTGAAAATATCTTGGAACAATCACTTGAACAATAAACCGGACTAATGGGTACTAATACTTTGTCTTCTATATGGCTGGACAATAAAGATTGGATTGTCTTCCTGACTGGTTTCTATATAGTTCTATCACTTACCATTTTATTATTCCCTGCAGTGAAATGAATTGTATACAAAGGACAATAGAAGTGAACCGTTACCTAAGTTCAAATAAATAACGAATTATAAACAATAACATTTAGATACATCTCAGAATTTGCAAGAAAGTATATTTATCACATTTTGAATAGATAAAATTTTGTAGTCTAAAAGGTTTTTTTTTTGTACACAAAATGCAAGAGAATGTAAAATTCTTTTTGTTAATTAAGTAGTGATAAAAATCTAATTAATATAACAATCAGATTACAGAAACAAAAGGTTTGTAATCCAAAGATAATAATTCTTTAGTTTTATTTCTTTTTTTATTTAACATATGTTGGAAATAAATAATTTGAAAAGTTGTTTTATTTGATGATAATTTGTTTTGTTAAACTAAGATTTCTTAGTAATGCATGCTACATTCTATTCTTCTATACTATATTCTTAGTGTGCAAATAATGCATACTTATTCTATTAATAATTCTACCAATTATAATGCTCACAATATTCCAGTATGATAGTAATACTAAAATTTAATCATTCAATATTACCTGAACATTACTTTGCAAATTACTTACTTCTCCAAAAGGTGGTTGACCGGTAGAGTATTCGCCCAAACCCGTCATACTAGTAGCTGGGTGAAATAAAAAAAAAAAAATTAATGTTTATGGAAATAACAGAACTTATTTTCAAGTCAACATTTCGGGGGAAATTATTTATATAGTAAATTAATGCAATTCAGATGCAAGAGGCTTATGAAAGAAATATAACTTGGTAAACAGAGTTATTTGAGGTTTGAGTAAAAACATTAAGTCATTATTTATAAGACATCCAATTCATTGTGGATTCTTAATACTCAGTATTTTCTCCAAATGAATAGGTTTCACTTAAGTATTTAAAGAAAAAATTTCATAAAACTTACAAATCAATATTATTACTTTCTGATAATATACGATCGATTGAATTTCTTTTAACTTATTACTTTCTCTTACTGTTAGTAAGAGGTACATTTTTCGAAATTGAGTTTTCACCGGAAATACATGTTTTGAGGTCCATTGGCGAAAGGTTTGTAGGTGTGTTTTCACAAAATATTGGAAAAACGAAAAATCGCAGAAAGCTCAAACTTGGGATTTCGTTTAGGTACTACCACCACATCTGACACAATGGTTTCGGGCAAAATCCATCAACCGGAATGATTACTGATTGTTTTTTCTTCCAGTTTTTTGCGATTTTTTTAAAAAACAGTTACAGCGATTTTCTTTAAACTTTGTATACTGACTGCACACATAAATTCCTCACTTTTATTTAAAACATTTTCCCGGGAAAATTAGTTTTTGGGTGTTTTGGAGATAACAGTGGTTTCCTCTTAAGCTATCCTCCAGCTTTCCTCTTAAGTACCACTTCTGTACAATGTATGGCTGCCAACTTTAGAATATTAATATACCTTCGAGGCATTGGTAGAATTACAAATCTGAAGAATTTCGGTTGACCGGTAATGCAATTTTACAGAATACGTTGTTTAGTATTTTGGATTTTTTTCCAAAACGTAATAATTTCCTTTAAAGTTGCACAGATATAAAACCTACCACTTTTTATTTTTATCATTTTTCTAAAAAAATGGTTTTTAGGTGTCTGAGATGTTAAAATACAAATGAGTTTGTTCAATATTATTGGACTCTCTATAATGTCATCTTTCTCTTTACACAGGTGACTTGTTAATAGGTTGGCACTTGTCCCCCCCCCCTCCCACCATTACTACATTTATGATAAGACATATGAGGGAAATTTGAAATTTAACCAAATTTGTCATTTTATATGTAACTGTATTGAGAGGAGAAGGAGAAAGTCGTGTGAGTGTTTCACAACAGGTTTTTTTTTTTTTCTTTCTTTCTTGGAATTGGTTTTAAAGTGATCCAATTTAATGAGCCAAATGATTCCTTAATTTTGGAATTTTAAAAATTTATACCTTCCACATTACGAACTAGGAATACATGTCCATGTCATTTTGAAAACTAGTTCCCATAATCACCGCAGTGCTAAGTAGGTAGAAAAAGATGAAAACTTAAAATAGAAAATATAGTGCACTTATTTTTTCAAGAAGTAAACATTTTGTGATAAGTGATTAAACAAGCAATACAAGATAGGATTCTATTTGCAGCATTATTTGAATGAGATATAAAAATGTGATTGATTAATTAAATCTAAATAACAAATTATAAGTTAATATTCAATAAATTAATTCACTAGGTTAAAAAAAAATATAAATTAAAAAGAACGCAGACAAGTTAATATTTTTCGTTTAGGACTATTCCTTCAGATAATGTTTATATAAAAAAGTAATTAAAATTTTTTAATTTTATTTAAAACATAAACAAATGTAAGTTGTCCGGATATTAATAAAATGACAATTTTTTTTTACATGTAAAGATAAAATGACAAAAATAATCAAGTAGTCTTGATCTTGATTTAATAAATAAATAAATAAGAGCTACTATCAGGATCACAGTCATCGCATTAAATTTTTATATGAAGAAATCACGAATTTCTCTTAGAATAATTCTAAAGTTTTGAAGTATACATTTTTGTCAATCATATTTTAGACTTGTGCAAAAAACACATTAACGTTTATTTTGGGAATTGAAACCAAAAGTAATTAACTACTTCATAGTTTCTAGAGGTACTTGTATAGCTTCAGCACAATTCAGAAAATCCCAAAATGAATATTAAAAAGCCTTGTGTGATACATTCACACGATTTTCAATTTCTCTTATTCCAATTAATACAATTTAATGGACAATAATTGCAATGTTTATAGATGTTTAGTTAGTCTGGCCAGAAACAAAAGATGATAAGAGTTTTACATGTAAATCTGAGTGAACTTTATGGAACCTATCTCAACAAACAAAGCTTGTAGGGGCAGTTAAAAATTTAAATCTACCTGACAAAACGCCCTGAACTTCCTAAAAATGCAGTTTTTCATAAAAATGTTTCAAACAAAAAAAATGATACGTTTTTCAATGTAGTTAATTATATAGTTAATATTCCAAATTGAAGAAAATCATTTTAGCAGTTTTCAAGAGGATCCCAAAGATCTCAAAAACCTATTCTGTAAATAAAGTCGCACTTCCGGTTAACCAATTTCTTCTAATTTAGAATTCTAGCAATGCTTCGAAGGTATATTATTATTATTATTATTATATAAACGAATGTTTTGGAATCTTTATGAATGCATAAAGAATTCCATATATTGGTTTTAAGGAGCATTTTAAAGTTACTGTTCCTCCAGAGTCCCCCTCCCCGAAAAAATCAATTTTCCCGGGAAAATGTTGATTATAAAGTGGCAGGCATTTATGTTGGTAGATAGTAATGAAGTTAGTATAAGAAGTTTAAAGAAAATAAAGTTTACGTCTATTCCTTTTATTTTTCTTGGTAATACATTAATACTAAATACATGCATAGCTATCATTTATGACGATCATTGATTGCATTTGATATTTTATTATGATATGACAATTTTCTGTCTAGCCGAGTATACTGTATTCTTTTCAGTAGTTAGCCAAAGAGCTGTTCTGATTTCAGGGAACTGCATAAAGAATTCCTTTGCCAATTTTCTAAATGTTGTGATACCCCGATTTCAGTGAGTTCTCAAATTCAATCCTTATTCTAACTGCTCTACATTACTGGCACTTTTTCTGTATCCGTGGATGGGTATAAATGTATTCTTCTTCTTTATTCTTGATATTTCCTTTATTACTGTGCCCAACTTTTCTTCATTTCTCCTTCGTTAAAGAGAATCAGTTATTCAATAAATTATTTCTCAGCAATCAAAACAAGTCAAGGTTATTCCACACCTTTAGCAAGATAAATATTTTCATTTGTTACTCTCATTTTCACTTTATCCTCTAGATAATAACCATATCTTATTTTCCTTTTCTTTGTCTTTAATTTCAGCCAAATGTCTGAACTCTTCAATATTCAACCTTTATTGCGTATGAACAACATATCACAAAAACGAAAAATCGTAGGAAGTTCAAAGATAATATACCTATAATGGGTATGATGAAGGAGAGAAAATGGTTTGGTTTAGATTATTAAAGTAGATATGGCTGAACACTGTATAATGAAAAAAGTGACACTGACTGCCTGGACTTTACACTAAAATAACAGAGAACGGTAGATGACACGTTGTGACTGCCGAGAGAACTCTGATATATATATCTCGTATATCACACGTCGTGTATTTAAGCAGTTTCTCCCACTCTAGTCCGAGAGAGTGGTCCTTCCATTTCTCTCTCTCTCTCTCTCTCTCTCTGCTATGGAACCCTCTCTTATGATCTTATTACATACCGTTTAAGATTCCACAATCGCACTGGGCCCAAGATTTTCGGACAAAATGCGTCAATCGGAATTGCCACTTTACTGAAGGATATTTTCTTTAGTTGTAAACTAAAAATACATTTTTTTTTTTTGCAAACGGCTTCTTTCCTTCCAGCTTTGTTTACAATGAAAAAATGTTAAGAATGAAAAAATTTCATATTTTTCTCTGGGAAACTTTTTTTTTTGTGAGTTCAGATGGGAGGAGCGATGATCTCAGGTTTTCCTGTTAAGAGCTATTTCAAAATACTGAATGGATATAGTACAGAGATGTCAATATGTTTAAAATGTGCCAATTTGAAAAAACTCGGGAATGCTGATTTTCAATGTGAGTAATTTTTCTGACGATTTTCTCTTAAATGAATGCAATGATTTTCTCAACATACTATACGTTACAAATCTATGACCTTTATTTGATCAATTTTGCCGGCATTATTTTTTTCGGGGAGCACTGGAATAGGAGATTCTATTCATAGTGCTTGTCAAAACAACTACTGTAACATTAACCAGAGGGAGATAAGGGAACTAAACACGAGTAAAAGTCATATTATACGACTTTTATAAAATGTGCCTACTAAAAATGTGAAAGTGAGAAATGCAGTTAGAAAAAGTCGAATATTACATATAAATATTTTTCATTTATGAATTTATTTCTTTCATATAAATAAAGAGAAAAAAAAAACTTCATGAGTAAACAAATCATTAATAATCGGTAGCATGTAAAAACTGACATGTTAATGTTTGAATTATTTAACTGACTTTGCAAAAAGAAAGATAAGATAATAAAATACAATGAAATAAAAATGCACATTAAACAACAGTCAGATAACTTAATAAAATTCCAATTTTCTAGTTAAAAGAAAAGAACTTTATTTACTAAAAGCGCCTGTTATTTTGAAATTATAAACACTTACCATATAAAATCTATTACTAAACTAAACAATTTCTGCGAGTTTAAAAAATGTCATTTATCTTAATATTTAAACGAAAATTGAGTTATAAAAAAAAAATTAAAATACTGATTAAATTGGTAAACATATTTTCATTTCATCTAAGTCCTGTGGCAACTTTATGATTCTCTCAAAGCTGAATACTTATAGCTCTAGATACATTGAGGGTGGATGACCTGGAGTTGCAAAAAACAAAACAAAAAATAAACTAGTCAGACCAGGAGACATAGACTTTCAGGACAAAGAACGAAAATAGACTTTAGTGAGTGAAGAGATGTCCTCGCTTCTTGTTCTAGTGTTAGCATTAACAGTCTTTGCTGAAGAACAATCAACTGAAGAGCCATTTATTGGGGAAATTATTGAACGAGATGATCAATTATTGAGAAGACTCTATCCAGTATGGATTCCAACTCCACCAGATACAAGATTTGAATTGACCAAACTTATTCTCACTGAACGGATGAAAGATGTAGATATAGAAAAAGCAAAACAATTGGCTAAAGTTGATCTAGGTCCTTTAGAAAGTTATGCTGGCTATTTTACAGTTGAGCCTAAATATAATTCTAATTTATTCTTCTGGTATTTTCCAGCTCAGGTAAGTTGTATAGTATGTATTTAATAATTTTGCAACAAATAACACCGCTTAAATACTTTATAGAAACAAGAGTTCTGTAGTTTTCTATTATTATTTTTTAATTTGATTACAATTATTTTTGCCTCTTCTTATTCTAATAACCAACAGGTTTATGTGAATATATAATATTGCTGGGCTTTGCTCCAGCAATCTATCAATTTTCAAGGCTAGACAACTTCACAGAACGTTTTACTGACAGTTTAATATCTGTTGTTTATCATTAAACATCAATAACTTTAGACGGCTAACATATATTTATATGTTCGTTCTTCTGATTTACATTTTAATTCCTGTTAAATATTTAACTGCAATTTCTGCTCCATTTAAGAGAATCAGTTACTCAATAAATGTCTTTATTAACAATCAAAGGAAGTCAAGGTAAATATTTTCAGTCTTTAGCAATATACACATTTTCATTTGTTACTTTCATTTTCACTTTATCTTCTACTTAATACCACTACCATTATCTTTACCATTACTTATTTTATTTTCCCTTGTCTTTAATTTCTGGCAAATGTCTGACTCTTCATATTCAACCTTTATTGTGTAAGAACAAAAAATTTCAAAAACGACAGATCGTAGGATTGATATACCGTTTAGGATTCCAAAATAGCACTGGGTCTAAGTATCGCGCAAGAAGATATTAATTTTGAAACTTAGTTTCCAGGGACAACTTAACAGAGTTGATCTGATTTGAATATTCCTGAAAAATCGATAAAGATTTTTCTACGAAATAAAATTTGGTAGATAAAAAAAAGGAGGGGCATCAATACAGATCCTACAAGATCTATTGTGGATACCTAACTTTTCTAGGTAGAATAACAATAAGAATTTTGTCATTTGCAAAGTGAACTATGAGTAACAAGGAGTAAGTGTGTGGTGAGCTGAAGAATGCGATTCACGTTAAACTTTATACTTAACAGACAGCTATAATAAATATAAAAATATTACATATTACACTTATGAAAATTAAAAACTGAAAATTATGAGGATTAGCGTGGAATAGTTAAATAAATAGTTATAATAAATAAATTAACAGTTGATAAAATGATCATCTCAGAGTTATTTAATTTTGACAGAGGCAGGCTTAAGAGGGCTAAACTAAACTGATGCTGCACACATTAACTATCACTGCAATAGCTACTACTCCCCCTCATATATTGTGTGTAAGATGTTGCTCATGTTATTTAGAATTAAAAAACCAGATTCTTCAAGAAAAGTTTAGTTCACTAACCCCCTCTACATGGAAAATGGCGCATTTGGGAGAAAAAATCTTGAGCTGAATAATAGTGCTTATTTAAAAAGTAATAATAATAATAATAATGGAAGGTATAAATGATTCAATAAGGAAACTTCGCTAGCATCTTCATAGTTCGAAAATATCGCAATATTACATTATTTTCAACAAAATCTAACACTGAATATATTCGAAGATGTTTATAAATTTTGCATATTCTACTAAGATTGGATCAGATTGCAATTCATTAAATTTAAAACTTTTCAACACCAGAGCAGATTTTGCCTAAAATTAATTATGTTTAGTAATTATTTAATTAAATAATACAAACTTTTTTTTCACTTAGAATTTAAAAGTTTCTGAGCAGTCTCATGTATAATTTAGACAGGAATTTGCATACAATTTCAGGAACAATTCTTTGGCCATTTCTCAATCCGATTAATTTTGAATTTATTATTTTCAGAATGGTAACACCAAAGCCCCTCTAATACTATGGCTGCAAGGAGGACCTGGTGCCACTTCTTTATTTGGCATGTTCACAGAAACTGGTCCTTACAGATATGAAGATGAAATACTTGATTTAATGCCACATTCATGGAATCAGAATTATTCGCTTCTATTTATTGACAATCCTGTGGGCACAGGTAAATTTTATCTTTAACAAATTCTGTTGTTAATAAAATCGGCTTGTTTGTTATTCTAACGACTTTTTCTTTACTGTAATTATTATAATTCTATTAGAAAATGTCTTCAAAATTGGCATTTTCACTAGAAGAGTGTAATTCGCATACATTTATTACTGCTTATAAATAATGATGTTGCGAAATCAAACCAATATTGTTGAATAATAGGAGATCACTGCTACCCGATTGTAACTACATATTAAGCCAAGATGGCTTATCTACAATCCCTCAAAACTAAAAATCTGGGGTGAAACACTCACACAACCTTCTCTTACTCCAATAAATATAAATTAATCAAAAGAAAGATTCCTTTAAACTGCAATGTTTACAAACTTTAGTTGGGCTGGCCATAAAAGAAAGATGATATGGGATATACCTGAGTGGGAATTGTGGGCGCCCTCTGCTCAACACATAGCGTCAATTTAAATTTAAATTAACTGACAGACTCACACAATATCCCTGTAAAATCAATTTTTTTTTTTGGAAAAAATGATTCAAATAAAAGTGATATGTTTCTATGTGTATAGCAAGAAGCATTCCAAGTTTAAAGAAAATCGTCGTAACCGTTTTCGAGAAACTTACAAAAAAACTCAAAAAACCTACTCTCCGTAAAATCGCACTTCCGGTTAATCGATTTTCTTCAAATCTGGAATTCTATCAAGATTTTTAATGTGTACTATTATTATTACGTAGATGGTAAAACTATACATTATACTAAATGATACTTAAGAGGAAAGCATCAAGTTACAGAACCTCAAAATAAACAATTTTCTGGATTAATGTTTCAAATAAAGATGATTGGTATTTATCTGTGTAGATAGTATACCAAGTTTAAAGGAAATAATTGGAACCGTTTTCGAGAAA
>JAAEAF010011947.1:0-22490 GCA_011037195.1 Triatoma infestans | reverse complement strand
TAACTTTCTTCGCACAAGGGCATAATATATAAATTAACAGTGTCTTTAAATATATGTTGTTTTCCTGCATTGCCTACATAAATATCATTGAATTTTAGATCCTTTCTGGCACATAATAATCTATGTGGCATTTCAATGTAAGGCTTGAGTCAATCACAAGCCTCAAGTCCATCATCGTGTCAAGTCTTTTAATTTCTACCTTTTTTATTTTTGTTTATCCTGGACCTGTCGGATAGCTTTTTCAGCCATTCGGCTCTTAGCAGCCCAGTATAACTTATATTTATTAAAATGACAATTGTTTCTTTGTCCTGCAAGGCAGGACATGAGTCCAAATGAGAGGAGACCATTTCCTCTTGGTCACATGGAGGGCATAGTGATGAGTTAACGACACCTATTCTATACAGATGGCCTGGCAGGTAGTCGTGACCTGTAAATAGTCTAAATGCGACCACTGCATCTTTCCTGGGGAGGTTTGCGGGGATTCTTCTTCCAGGATCTCCCAATGAAGCCCATCTCTTCCCTTCAGCTTTTCTACTATATTTGTCTTTAAGGAGATCGCAACTTTTAAGTTTGATCTCCTTCTCAGCGCGATCGTAGGTAAGAGAATTTTCTTCTTGATCTTTCCGAGATCCTTCCTTGGCAAGTCCGTCTGCTTGTTCATCACCATGCAAACCACAATGACTGGGGATCCATTGCAGACTAATTTTCACATTTTTATTCATTGGAAATTGCAGTAATGCATGACATTTTCTGGCATCGTGTGTTATTGCTTGGATCCGTGACTGCTATTATTGCTGCTTTGAAATCAATTAGTATCACAACTTTCTTATCACCACTCTTTTCTATTTCTTGAAGAGCAGTCAACACATCTCCTTCGAAATTAGGTGCTAGTTGGCCAACAGCTTGTGAAATTTGGAAGCAAATGGAATAAATAGACTCCCGCTCCGGCGTTTCTTCTTGCATCTTCTGCAGATCCATCGGTATGCACATGTTGCCATGAAGGAGACGGATACCTTTCAGCTAAGATCTCCAACGCGGAGAGTTTCTGTTCTTGCACAAACGGCTCTTCCTTATTTATCTCATTTATCAGGGACAAATGAAAGTCGACACACGGTAATGGGCTGGCACAAAATTTCCAAAAAGGGCTGGCGTTTATTCAAGTTTAGTCCATGTACCTGGGCGATCTGTTCAGCTTTTTCCACAAAGGTAACCTGTGTTTTGAGTGTAGCAGGAGTGTAATTTTTCCAGAAACTAACATTTAGGATCTCAATCCTCTCCATCATGTTCGTAGCTGCAATTTCCCGTCTTACGTTTATTGGTTCCACCCCGGCGTGGAGTTGCATTGCAGTGATAGGTGTGGACTTCTGAGAGCAGTTATAATCCTTAGTGC
The DNA here is from genome assembly GCA_011037195.1 of Triatoma infestans. Lineage (NCBI taxonomy): Eukaryota > Metazoa > Arthropoda > Insecta > Hemiptera > Reduviidae > Triatoma > Triatoma infestans. The sequence continues at coordinate 21,100 of JAAEAF010011947.1, read as the reverse complement.
TGCATTTTGGATTTTTTCCAACGAGTTGCATGCTGATGCAGAGCTTGTGATTAATAGATCCCCTCCATATTCTATAATAGGTCTAACATACGATTTATATGCTAGCGTCAAAACGTCCAGTGAGGCACCCCACATTGATCCAGTGAGTCGGTTGAGAAGCCTTGTTCTTTTCATTCCTTTATCTGCAAGGGGGTCAGCATGTTTGGCCCAGCTCAATTTATTAGCCGGAACCACTCCTAGGTAGGAGCGGATTCCGTTCGTTTCAGTGGGATCCCGCCAAATTTTAAGGAGATCTGGTATGACTTTGTAGAGAGAGAAAAGAGTTGGTTTTCAGTCTTCGAAGGATTCAGGGCCATTTCATTCTTAATAGCCCAAGTTTGGAGATTTTCTAGTGCAATGTTCAAGTATTTTTGCAGTGAGCAAATACTCGTTGCCCAGTAGACAAGATCGTCAGCATAGAGGAGTGCTTTAATTCCAGGGATAGATGCTAGGGATTCAATAACATCATTTATCATTACGCAATAATATTGGACTAAGCACAGACCCTTGTGGCAATCCTTGTTTGGTTTGCCTATAACCGGATGTGGAGTTGTTGAGCCTAACTCTAATAAATCTTCGGGATAGGAACAGCGCAATAAATCTGAGGAGATTTCCATGGAATCCAAGAGAAATCAATTTCTTCATTAGTCTTTTCCTCCATATCCTGTCAAAAGCAGTCTTGAAATCAACAAAGACTGCCAAAGTGTTCTGCTTCCTATGGTACCCGACTTTAATTTCCTGAGAAAGTCGGATGACTTGCTCTATTGTGGTCCGGTATTTTTGAAATCCAGGCTGAGAGGCTGATATGAGCTGTCGTTTTTCTAGAAAAATTTTCACTCTTCTTTGCGCCATTCTTTCCATAAGCTTGCAAAAGGCACTGTTGATGTGATGGATCTAAAGTCTTCCACAGAGCTTCCACTTTTGCCTTTTTTAAGAATGAGTACAACTTCTCCTTTTTTCCATTGCCCTGTGATATGTGTTCTCCAAACTTGATTTATAAACTTTGAAATAACTCTCTAGCATTATTACATAAATGAACGAGGAAGTCTTGTAGTAGGTTATCAGGGCCGGCACCTTTCCCACATTTAGTATTTTTAATAGCCGTATATAGTTCCTCTTCATTAAAATCTTTATTAAAAAGATCTTCTTCTTCCTTATTTAAGCAAAAAGGAGGCAGCGTGGTAATAGGCTTACTATTTTCTTTCTCTGGATTGCAATTACTGACCTTTCAGTAGTGTTTACAGAACTGTTTGGCAAAGTCTCTCTTATAAGTGATTAATTTATTTCCCACTTGTAGTGGTCTGCTCTTAGATTCCTTTTCATTATTTAGTTTGTACAAAAAGCTGTGGGCTTTGGAGCCGTCTTTGGGAAAATCTAGTTTTTCTAAAAAGGACTATAGGTAGATCTTTTATCCCGAATTATATTTCTTCGGAGGACAGCGGATTTTTGCTTGAGTGAAATTCTATTCTCCAGGTTTATTCCCTCCTTGCAGCATCCCGCTTTATTTTCAGGCTTTGGAGGAAATTATTCCAGAATGGAGTATATTTTCTAATACATCCCCTGAGAATTGCCTTATGCGCAAATTTCAGGATAATAATACAGATTTTGCGGAGTGTGTTGTCCGGGTTAGCCTCAATTAAGGATTCAGTCAGTAAAACATCTGCAGCTTTCGCATAGAGCTTCCAGTCTGCTTTTCGTAAAGTCCACCAAGCTTTTATGGGTTCAAATTTTTAACATGAGCGGATCTTAATTTTGTGAGAAGTATTTGAATTCCAAAGCCTCCTGGTGCGTGAAGAACTTCATGCTCGATCCCTCGTGCTTGAGCTGCGTGTACAATTAGCACGTCAGGATGCGACAAATGGCCGGCGTAAGAGAGGAAAGTTGGGGAGTGTGTAGAATTTTCAATGAATATTGGCTCATTTGAATTTATGAAATCCTCCCAAATGTTACCTACCGCGTCTGTGGTACTGTATCCCCAGAGAGTAGAGGGAGCGTTAGGATCACCACATACGACACACTTGGGACCCCAAATTGTTTCAAGACGCTGCAAGTTGGTTTATTCCTCGGGGGGGGGGGGGGGGGGGTTGTACGCCACAAGTACACGCCTATGGATACCCAGCTTCCAGACTTCTAGTTCTGCCACTTCAAGCTTGTCTTTCTTAGTCATCTCTTTTCTCTTATGGAAGTTTACAACAAGAGACTGTTTCGCAGCTACAATTATTCCGGAATAGTGTTGTAGTGATCATGGTAATTGCGTACGTTTGGTACCTACGATGCTGAATGAATTCTAGGTTGTCTGCTGCTGCACCTGCCTCCACAGTGCCGTACATATCTACATCAGTATCTGTAACACATTTTTTGAATCCTGTGAACTTATCATTTCTTAGTCCATCCGCATTTCAAAATAAAATTCGGTGTAAGATATCGTCAGGGCCTTGAAAAAGGCCGTTTTTTTGAAGACCTATTTTGGGTTATATTGGTCTTAGCATGCTGTCGCTGTTACAATAATGTTGGCTACTTTTCTCTGAAAGAAAAGTGAGAGTGTCAGTCGTTTAGCGAAAACAGGGGGCACCATGTGTAGGCGACTGACATCACCCCCCCCAGACAGTTTTCTATATCACCTAGACAGTTTGTGGTTATAATAGTATTCTTTTTCATAAAGAACTTATGATGATAGAGTATTTACCAACGTTCTACTCCATTTGGTTTGTCAACACCAATTGTTTATTTCACTAAGCTTATCGTGTAATTGAGCATAGTCAAATCTAGATTGCACATTCAAATATAATTTGCAGTTATCAGCAAAAAATAAAGACTTAATGTCCTCTTTTAAGTATACCAACAAATCCTTTACACAAACGAGAAACAGCTAAGGCCCAATTTCGACACTAGAGGAACCCCGTAAGTCCGAAAGCCTTAAATAAGAGCGAAACAGTTTTAATAGTGGCCAACCAGCATTATAGCTTTCAAATTACATGTCAGAATATCATGAGAGGTTCTCAAATGCCTTCCTAATATCAAGGTAGATAACACCTACCTGAACACCTTCATGAAATGAATCCATTATATATTTAATGAGGCAAGCCAAATTCGTTTCGGTAAAGAAAGTTTCATTCTGATATAAAAAAAAAGAAGAAATGAATTCACTAATAATATAAAGCCCTAATTTCACATTATTATCGATATACAATTTGTATCCAATTTTTCGAGATTATTTTGTCGACTCAATCATTTTAAAAACCAAGACAGATCGGCTTAAGGAATATTGCGGTATATTGCAAATATTTAAACTTCAAATATATATTTATTTAAATTAGGAAGAGGGGAGTATTTTTTTGGATTGGCCACTTCTTCGAAGATTGTATCCTTCAAAAGACTTACAAATGTTTTAAACAAATTTGAATACACATTTATTTTTACAGGCTTACACAATAGAGAAAAACTTATTTTTTTATTCAAATACTTTATTTTAACCAATTAAAGTTTAATAAAGTAAAAAACAAAATAAAAATAAAAAAAGGAGTCGTTTATAATGTAAATTACAATACGAAGTTATCTGATATGTCAAAAGAATGCAGTGGACGTGAATGTGAGGCGGATAAGTGTTATGAGAGATGGTTCTGGTTGCTTCATGTTGCTTTTGCGTTGGGTATGTAAATCGAAAGGCAAACAACGCATTGTAGAGGCTGGAATGCTCCAGAATTCTTTATTGAAACATTGCTAGAATCGACATATAAGATCCCTTCTACCACCACCTACCACCGCCGCCCACAGCTGTTCTTCGTTGGAAAATCCGCTACTCTAATATCTTCCATCTCACTATGCAAACAACTGACTACATCAGAAGTAGGGGGTTGGTGTTACTTCTAGAAGGTGTCTCAAGCGGATAGAGTCAATACTAATCAGGAGTTCTGCCATCTTCGTTTTATAATATATGCAGCTGATCCACAGTTTTCTTTGTTCAGCTACAGCACAACTAACCTCCTCATACGCACATTTGCATATAGTATCTGTTAAAAGTATGCTGAAACTATGCTTAGTTGTATCCTGGTTTATAAACTGCAATATTTTAGCGAAGTAATATGGAATATGATAAAATTTTTGTTAAAGCAATTTTGTCGTTGATTCATCGTCATCAAAATTCATATTCGTCTATTTGGTGCAGAACTGTTTCTGATTCCTCTCTCTCTGTCAAAGGAACTTTTGCTAAAATCCAGTCCCTTTTTCTTAAATGTTTTATTTATCCCGTCCTTCAGTTTGGATCATCTACATCCAAAATTTAATATCACTTTAGCAATGCAAGTACAACTATTGGTTTGAGAGATTCAAGAGGTTCGAAGCTTAAAAGGAACCTAACCGCTTAATCCCATCAGTGCCAAATAGCTACTTGTACGACTTGATAAGTCTTGTGCTTCTTGTTCCTTATCTTTACATTTATGACTGTTACCCACTTCCCCCTTCCGCCATCGAGATTTATAGAAATGTGTTAAAACGAGTTCAATAACCCTACAAGAAGAAGGAGATTGGTCACTTCTTCAGAATTCTTGGTTGCGGATATCCCATCCTAACAAGGCGAATAACACTTACATTGTTATCCCAACACTCATACAGTATTATTAACCAAGGTGATAGTTATATGTTCCTGCAGGAAATTCTATGATCAAACACGGACAACCCAGGTAGCTAAAAGTGTTCGTTTATCTCTTACAGGATTAGACTTCATAACCACTTCATGAACTCACCTAAACCTATGAAAAATGTATGAGTTTCAGAAGTTACAAAAATGAAAGACCAGTCATTTCAGAAGTTCCCTAAGATCTGAAATTACGAGGGTCATCAATAAGAAACGAGACAAATCGCTGAAGCCCAAAAACGACTTATTTAATCAATAGAAAACTTTGGCTAATATTCAACATGGTCCCCAGAAACATTTATATACTTGCCCCATCGTTTTTCTAATTTGTGTAAGCCTCTGGCATAAAATTCGTTGGGTTGATCTCGAAGCCACTTTTGCTGTAGCGGGGATGTGGAAGGATCTCCCACCCTACGTTGACTGATTTGAAACCTGGTTTCTTTGTGGGCGTCCGTAAGTTGTCTTGAAACTCATCTCGCACAAGTTTTCTTACACTGCAGCGTATTCTGAATAATGCTGAAGTTCCAACACTCGCGTGCATTTCTTCAGCTATCAGTTCAACAGTAATACCATGTTGTTCTGAATGAACCTGTTAATGCGAGATTCGTGGGAGGAAGTTGCAACTTCACCCGGTCGTCCACTTTGCTGCTCATCATAGACACTTACACAGCCACTTTTAAACTGTTCTACCCATTTGTAAACGTTCGAACGGTTCAAACAATTACACCCGTACACTTTCAACATTCTTTCGTGAATTTCACTACCTTTGATACACTCTGCAATTAAAAATCTAATCATTGAGCGTTATTCTTCCGAGGTACAATGCTCGAGCGACTCACCACTTAACTTATATATTTGAGGTTATGCTTACCAAATGCTCTCGAGCTGCTGATGAGAAACTAAGTACAAGGATACGACTTGACGCACTGAAACTTTGTATTGATTAAACAAACCGTGTCTGAGCTACTGCGATTGGTCTAGTTACCTAAATGACCCTCGTCCAGTTTTCCAGAATTATTAAGCCATTAAGTCTTCTATAAAAAACCAACTTTATACAATGTGGCATTCACTGAATATTTTTGACAACATTTTGTTTATTTAAGTAAAATTTAAACAAATAGAAATTGTTTGTATAATATAACAGACAGACTTTGCTAAAAAAATTTATTAACTAAAGTAAGATAGGAAAACTCTCAACCTGCATACTTTAATAGTCATAAATGTATAGATTAAATATATTAATAATGTTTTAGTTCACTAAAAGTAACTTATTTAAACTAAATAAAATCAAAATTTATTAAAAAACATTTCTAAAAAATGACTAATAGGAAAGATGAGGAAAGAGGAATAGAGTGGAAAAGTGGAAAAAGCTAAAATAAATGAGGAAAACTAAATTAAACTATGTAAACTCAATTGAAATATAAATCAATGTGCGGGAGATTGATGTATTTTAAAACCACACATGGTGAACGCCTAGTCTATTTTCGCGCATCTTTATCATACATCGTTCTTTGATAAATTTAGGTCCTAATATTTAAATTGGGCACAATTTTTATTTAAAAAAAGAAAGAATTTGAACGTTTTCGCAATACTTTCTCTTACAGCAGCCAAAGTGTGTCATCAAATTATAAAATTCATCTCACGATAATTAGATAAATTTAATTAAAACTAAAAATAAAAATTAATAAATTTGATATTAAAGATGAAATTCTAGCATATATATAAAATACAAGTGAAGGTAATAATAATACTGTAATATCCGTTATATGTTATATAATATATATAAGAACCGCAATATGTATGAAGAACTAGTGGAATTATACAATGATAGTGATACAGTCACTAAGTAATGCAATAACCTCCTATTTATAATGGTGAACTTAAGGACTAGAGTGCGTTATAAAGATTTATAGCCGACTGCAGCTATCTATTGTGAATAAAATTAATTTTGCTTCATAGCGATATCGTAGATAGATTTCATTGTTATAAACTTTCTACTAACCTGTTTTAGTTTTTTTTTTTTTATTATTTATTTATTTTTTCAATCTTACAATACATATAATGTCTAATTATAGACCATCTATAATTTGAGATTAGCAAAATAATTATACAATACAGTCCAGAGAAAACAGAAGATTTCCCTAGAGCGAAAATTCGGCTGTGGAGCTAAATAGCCGCTGGATGCAAAATCCACACCTTATATTCACCGTGTGCAATTTCTATTGCAAATGAAATTTTTTTTAACAAAAACTATCTAAAATTGTCGCCTCTGCAAAAGAAATGGCGATTTACTTACAACCTCCACAATGACTAGCTAAATTCTTAATGGGACTTACGTTCTTCTGCCAGATGATAATCAGTCACTATTTTTCCCAAAATATACATTCCATTTTGCAAGCTAGTATCGTTGCATAGTCGTGAGGATTTGGGCGAGCTGGCGCGCCTTTTTTGTTCAAACTGGCGGGGTGGTGGAGAGTAGGGGGGAAATGGCCGCCATTTTGGACAAAAAAGGTGCGCCAGCTCTCTCAAATCCTGACTACTTTGCATTATGCATACATTATATTTAAATTACTTTCATGCGAGAATTCAGGGTCCGATTCCTGTGAGGGCAGAGTCGATGTTTACTAATCGTCGTGATAAGAAGTGGGAAGCTACAGTTAGTAGCGCCCTAGGTAGCGAAGGCCGGAACTAAACGCGTGGGAACTGCGGCGTGCTTACCACACGCCCCCCTATTCAAATCTCCGTCTGGTAAGTCTTGGCCCTTCATGGGCTGTTGCGCCATAGGGCTTATATTTAAATTATGAGCAAGAGTGCCGTCCCTCCCCCCATAAAGACCAATTGCTAAAACCACTTTTTTTTAGTCAAGGGACCTCAGAACGGATATTTCTAGAGAAAAGTCGATATTTCGAAAATTTGACATGATTACAATACTTCCTCTTACCAACAGAGAAAGTTATAGAGAAAGTAAAAAATATATGCAAACCGAATGAACAGATGAATATTGTAGGTTTAGCATAACCAGTAACACCATCAAAGTAAAGAAGTAATTTTAATAGCAATGATAAGCTCCAGTATGAACGCTACTGCTGAGGCCAGATTTTCATAAAGAATGCGGATATCTTTTGACTGAATCTCATCAGCCTTCCAGGCTGAAATGTCCACCATTTTAAGCTGTGCACAGTACATACAAAAACGGATAGGTAGGTATCTGCCCCTATAAGTTAGGCCGCAATAGAGGCTTTAGAGGCGAACTGTATCAGATCATTAGAGTCTGTGGTTAGGTTGGTTACCCGGCTCCAAATTTTTTTTAAAGTAACGAAGAACCGGATATATTGGCAAAGAAGAGGCTAAGCGTTCCTGAAGCATTTTGTATAGAATGCATATTACAAAGTGATGGAACCTCAACTCCTTTGACACACCCCTTTTTTCGATCAACCTTAGAAACATAATTTTCTCTTAATTGATTCTTTATGCTATAAATTTGATGGAAATATTATGATTTTGGGAAGCAATTGTGAAGAATGTGAAGAATTTCTAGTACTTAAAGAATAAAAAATTAGTACGGTTTTAGACTTGTTTTGTTTATCAGAACAAATGGAATAATTCGGCAAGCAAAGGATGCCTAGAGCCGTCATTAGCATCGATGGGCTAAGGTGGATCATATTGTAGAAATGTAGCAAGAATGGCAAAACTCCGTTTCAGTTTCTTTGTGAATGTATGCATTTTGCTTGTTAAATGATTTCTAAGAAGGGAATACCAACCGAACCAAGGATCGAAATAAATCTCCCGTCAATCCTAACATTTATTAAAGATATGGGGTTGATGTGAAATAAAAACTCGATTGCACAAACAGACTAAGATTTAGGACCACAGAGCATACATTAAAAATTGCAGTCGTGCCATCGACAAAAAACCTCTGATTTTTAGAAAGTCATTTCATATAATTTTTAGCTATGTTTTCTTCATTTGGTATTCAGATTATATAATGTATGTAAATTATACTGGTAGATGCGCAGAATGCATACTTCTGTTTGTTTACATTATTAGAGCCTCGGTTTTCTTTTTTTTAAGTTTTTGTCCTGATTACTGTTGTCAGTTGAAGATCTGGTTTGCCGATTGCTGTGCTTTTTTGAAAAAAGAAATACATGATCTTTATTTTTATACATATTTAAGAAAAAATTAAGTTTTTTATTAAACCCTTGTTATTTATTTGCTCATTTCTAACATTACATTAGAAACTGCTAATTTTGCTTAACTTCAACCAAAAGTTCTGCAACCATTCTGAAGACAACTTTACGGTTTTCAGTGGACAAAATTCTCTTGAAGGTTACATTACAGAACATGTCCTACATGTTTTTATGTCCTTTTTTTTTTAAATAGCTATAGCTATTGCAGAAAAATTATAATATTTAATGAGAGAATAGAATTTCATTACAACGCTCTTAAGTTGCTACACTATGTTGCGCTCGTATGGGTACGTAGAATGTGCTACAGTGATAATTTACCCTCATTTCAAATACTAAACCATTTTCTAATTCTTATAGAATTTAATGTAAAAGGCAGAAAAACAGAATGAAAGTTATTCAAAATTCATTTTTAAGCCGAATTAAAGTTTAATTTTTTGCCGGAGATCGTTCACTAGTGAAGAAGAGAAAAGGTGGGATGAATATTATTTGGAAAAGCGCCGAACATTCCTATGAAGTGAGGTGTAGATTTCATTCAAGATGCAAAGTAACCTCTCTAAAACTTAAAATAAAAAGCTTTAAAGACACACTCATAATACATTTTACAGTTCGGACATTTAGTATTAGGTTAGTACAGTCAGTACAGTTTACAGGTACTAGGTTAATAGTTCCAGTTTTACAGCTGGTAATTAACATAAGCAAATACGTGCTTTTCTTGTATTTTTTTTTTTTTTGAAATTGGAAGTTGCAATTAAGACTCATCAAATTTGTGTAATTTCTTAATTAAAATACATTCAAAGTTTGATCAGTTATGTTTGTAGAATCTGGAAATAGTGGACAAGTAAGGCTGGTTAGACCGCAGGAACCGCATTTTGGGACTTTGGTGGTCCCATTTACTATAGAGATAGGATCAGTTTACATACGGTTTACATGTATGTTCTATCTAAATTATATATATGTACTAGCACCGCATGGACTATTGTCCATGGTTCAAATTTCTTACAAACTAATTAACACTTACTTTGCTTTAAAAATAAATATTTTTAGAATGTGTGAATATGTTAGGATTTTTGTTTAGACCACAAATAACGACCACATAGAAATTTTATTCTAATATTTTGCGAAATGTTTTGGTAGAAATTTGTGTGAATGTCGCTCATTTTCTTTTATATTTCTTTTATACCATTCTTATTTTCTGTGCAATTTTCACAATTTTTTCTAATATTAGTACAAAATATTCATTCTGGATATATATACAAATATTGAATTTTCAAATAATTTATATGGATCTTTCCTTGGCATGGTCAGGTGAGAAGTAAATCCAGCCAGTAAAGCTCAGAAAATCAAAGGTGCATTGCGACATTGAAAGATTGATTGTGCCACTTCACTAAGATGAGACCTTTCTCAACCGACCACACCCAATCAATCAATACCTATAACAAATTCCAAGAAATGAGAAATATTTAAAGTGCATATCTGTTTTTCCATTATCTGATATGTTATTTGAGTTCTAAAATTTCTCTGGATGATAGCGTTGCAGTCCATCAAAATGTGAATATATTGCAGTTTCATTCTTCACCCCACAGAATCTGCAAGCACTATTTCCGTTCTACGCCCAGTTTCTTCAGGTGTTTGTATAGTTTACAATGTTGATTAAGGAGACTGTCAGCGTGCAAAGCTTATTTTTGTTTAGATTGATGCATGCCTTACATCTTTAGAACTTCTTAGCCTGCCTCAATTCAAGAGAGTTGTCCAGTGCTCTCTTGTCTTCCTCCTTCTTTGAAAAGACTGATCCGTTATTTCACAAAGGAGAGCACTCTTTGCCAGAGCGTCGGGCATCTCATCTCACCTTCTATGCCAATAATGCCTTGTAACGATGGATCCGAAATATTCATGTAATGTAGTCGAAATAAATTAAATGCCCTTAAGGATGAATTTGGTATTTCATTGAAAGTATGGTTGATAATGACAACATCACAGAGCAAAAAGTAATTGGTAGGAACTTTATATTAATAAATATATGGTTCTATGCAGGATAAGAAAAAAGATAGATTTTTTTTAAATCTATTATTTGGCAGCTTCAGTTTTCAGAATGTTTTCTTTCTAGGTTGGTACGTTTTTCTTAAAACATAATATGCCTAACCACAAATGTGAAAATGTTATACTTTCATGTGAATCATTGAAAAAAATATTAAATTTTAACGAAACCTAATGTGAAGGAGTAACATGGTTGTAAAGCTTTTCTAAGTATTTAAATAGCTACTAACTAAAATTTATTTTATAATATAGGAGAAAAACCTTTAAAAATAATAATAAAATAATCGATTAGTGTGATAGCGCTCTATTTATAATTAATAATAAAATAAATGAGTATTAAAAGCAACTATTAAAAAAAGCTATTAAGAAAGAAAGAGGGGATGAGTGAAAAGTTCAAGAGAAGGTGAGAAATATGGAATTTGAAGCTGCTGGATTATATATAATATAGTGAGTTTAGAGTTACTGAGTAAAGTTTGATAGGACCCGTTACATTATAGTGTGATGATAATTCATTGCAATAGAATTGAATTTAATTAAAGGACAGAAATTAATATGAAGGCAATACATAAACATCTATTTTAAAATTATGAAAAAGAAACAGCCAGTCTTGTGTTATTTGAAATACATGAACTAAACATATATTGATTAGAAAATTCCTAAAGTCTACTATCTCAAATTATTAAATATTATTTAATATTCAAATAGAAATCTTTGAAATCTGGAAAATATTTACAAATAATTAACTTTGTCTAAATATTCAAACAATATCAACATAACTTTATAATTAATTACACACAATTCTTATTATACATATATAATGTAATTCCATTTTACACAAGAATCTTGAAACCTTCATTCTCATAACAAGAATAATTCATTTTAACAAATTCCTCTACAAATTCATTTATTATTCTATTTCAGGGTTTACCCAAGCTTTTAACGACCGTGGGCCTATATTTTCTGCAGTATTTTTATGTGGTCCATTTTATTAGGTAGTAGAAAATATGATTTACATTACATTATAATAATAATAATAATAATAATCTCTTTTAAAAAATGCTTTATAATAATGAAATCATAAATTTTATATACGTATATATATGTATATTTACATTTCTCCATATTTTTCTAATTAATGCAGCTATTTTTTATTTCCTTCTTTTTATTAACATTATAGACTTTCAGATTATCTATTTTATATAGCGTAAACCCGCAAGCATACTGCTAAGCTAAAAGTACTTCTCCGCATCGTATATCCCTCCCCCCAAATACAAGAATATGTTGCAGAGGCAAACATAATATAAAAGACTAAGGCAAAAGAAAATGCAAAGACAAATCTCCAGGACTTATTTTTATTTTGCTTTTGCGAGTCTGAGATTCAAATAGAATTGTTCCTATCCATGGAATACGGTAATAGGCTACTAGAGCACTAGCTTCACATGATAAGGTCCGAGCAAATCCTATTATTTTTGACTCCCCCTGTCTGATTCCCATCGCAATAAGGGGTTCTTAATTGGATTACCTGGAAGTAACGTTGCAACGTGAGGACATCACATGTTTCTTCCATGAGTGAGAAAGAAGGAAATTCGATCCCATTTTCTTCCTTGCAGTAAGATATCTTTCGATTTTCGACCTTAGATTGGAGGTGTTAAAACATAACTTTTTATTTTCTTTCTCTATCTTATCCCATTTTATTTTATCTAAATCGAGGAGACGAAGAGAGCTCTGGATCGATGTGACAAGTTCCCTGAACTGCTTTTAAGATCATAGAAACGCTCCACGTTGTGCGGTTTGGTAGGACTGACGCACTCCAGGTTATTCTTAGAGAGCATGTTACGATTATACACTTGAACTTTTTCTTATGGGAGGAGAAACAGTCCTGAGAACTAAGAAAGACAACTGTCCTGATGGAACGTGTCAAAAAATATTACCGCAATATAAACTTTCAGCAGATCTACTTTGTGGGAATGCCCATTATTTTTTCTGTTCAGCGCAGAATTTCTTGGAATCGAAAATATCTCTCGATGTCAAACTTATCCTGGTTTGGCGTAGTGTGGATTGGGTACCTCATCTGTTTTTTCCTAATTCCAAGTTATCCATAATTTCTTTTTTCACTTCTTAGAGATCGTTTTCTGCATCATGAAGATATGTCAACTCTTTCCCAAGAGAGACAAAAACCGCATTCATTTAACATCTGACTTCGTTTCCTGCGGGTTATGCATATTGATCTTCGAACCTTGTTTGAAGATCTCTATCCTGTTTTCATTACATTTTCTCTTTTTTTATCCCTCGATGTCTTATGAACAGGAAGAAGGCCGTAAGAGCACTGGCAATTGAGTCATTAATGTGACGGGGCAGAATAAGGATTTGCTTCGGATTCATGAGACTTAAATCCATCTACTTCCTTTGCTAAGTTCGAGAATATATTTTAATAAAATTGTATACACGTGTGTTACTGTTAATTAGCGAACAATTTTCTTAACACACACACACACACACAACACACACACACACACACTCACACACAAACTCAGTTTCTGAGATTAAAGTCGTCTTCTAAACAAACAATCTTTTAAATACTTCAAGACAAACATTTTAAAATAAAATCTTTCTTAATAGTATGGAGACAGTATATAACTTTGAAGAACAACTACCTTACACATCAGTGAAGAAGATCCAAATTCTTATTTTAATCGACAATGGCACTTCAATTACGTTTTAAGGAATGAAGGGCGAGCGTCGCTTGTAACTTGCTTGGTAGGAATTTGTTAAGTTTCTGGCAAAGTGATTCAGTGAAGATGTCGGAAATATTACTGAGCACTAAGATAATCATAAAGATAATCAATCCGTTGCATATTCAAAGTTAATCTAGATCACCGCTTCATTACCTTTACTAATTGTTCCTCTTTCCTATTGAGAATGTAACATGATCAAGCTGAATCTTTGATTGTTGTTTGGTTACTGGATTGAAGTAGTGTACCCATTTTTCTAGAATAGTTATGATTTTCCACCAGAACTTGTCCAATTGCAATCTTAAAATCATCTGACAGTGATTTGAAAATGGGGACACATTTTCAAAAATAAAAGACTCCAAAAGTCAGCATTCAATATACTTACTTACTTATTCTCTTCCTCTTCTACCTTGCAGTGTAGCGAATTTGCAAAAGAGTTGCCATCCGTCTCTATCTTTGGCCAATGATTTAGCTTTGCCTACTTTCGTGCCAGTTTCTCTGAGGCATTCTCTAACATTATTTAGAGCCAAGTTTTCTTCTTCCTCTTGGTCTCTTACCAGTACACCTGGCTTCATAGGCCGTTTAGGATGCCTTGCATGCTCCATCCTTATAATATGCCCAAACCATCTTAGTTGGGTGCGTCTGATTTGTTCCACAATCGCTTCACAACCCAGATTACTTCTAATATAATCTCTCGCTTCTCTTCCTGACTCGGTCCCTTCTTGTCTTACCCTCCACTCTGCGGAGGTATCGCATTTCCGTCGTTAGTATACGGCTTTTACAGCTTTTCGTAAGGGACCAGGATTCACATCCGTATGTAAGGGTTGGGAGGTATATTGAATTAAAAATCCTTAGCTTCATTTGCTTAGAGATCTCTCTCTTTTGCTAATGAATTTCTGGTTGATGGCTTGGAACAACCTTCCAGTTGCCGCAGACCTTGCATTTAATTCGTCTTTAACCCTGCAATCTGAGCTAATCCAAACACCTAAATACTTTTTCAGATGCCCACTTTTTCGAATGGCTTTGTCTTTAGCCTTATAACATGTCTCTTTTTCGTTCTGCTTACTACCATGAAAAAATTTATTTTATCGTTTCATTTATTTATTTATTAATTTTTAAATTACACTCTAATGGAAGTTCAGGTTCCGCTCATACCAGGTCACGAACTAAGCAATGGAAAAATTCTTCCTCCAACTTGAGCGTAAAAACATTTATAGTGTACAAAACCCACAGGAATGTTAAAGAATAAAAGATCAAAAAAACATTTGTAAAATTGAAAATTGCCTACAGATGGAGCTACTTTCTGACGACAACTTCATGGTTATTCTCCAGTTTCCTAAGAACCCTGGAACAGCCACACTGCTATTCAGGATCTAATCTCGAGAGCCTTATTTTACCATCTTCAGCTCGAAGTCTGCGAAAACCATTGATTGGACCTTGGGTCCGTTTTCCACGAAAAAAAATTAACATGTTCGCAGTAATTTCTCTTGCTAAGAAGCAATAGAAAGATGCTGTACTATTTGAGCGCCCTTTTTGGTTTAATAGCAAATTTCTCAGTCATTCTAGAGATAACGGGCTAAACACCCTTATATCTGAGTATAGTTCAAAGACTTATCTTTAATATTTACCCAATGACTTATAAGAACATCAGAGATATATTTTATAACAGGTAAACTTTTCTGACATAAAGTATATTAGGAAATGTATGAATTAAGAATATCGTAATTTGAATTTAAATGGAAATCTCTTTGTAAAAGCTTTTAGAATAAGAGGGAAATTGGAGAATACAATGATTCAATCATTTTCAATTTAAACATATGCAGTATATAATGTATTTCCAAGTACTTTAATGTAATCCTTACAGAATACATATTATAGTCTGTACTTTGAAGATACAATAAACAGATTTTCTTTATTTATATAAGATTGCTATTACATGTCTTTTCTTTTTTCAGATAACCTTCTATGACAACTTTAAACCCTTATTATTCCCAGATTATCTAATTCCGTGTCAGCTTATTTTCCAGTTCCCGCTTGACAAAAACATGATACCATTTTAACTCGTTTATTAATGAGGTGTGGAATGCAATTATGAAAAGCTAATAAAGAAATAACATCTTTCGTTTGTAAAAAAAAAAAAAACGTAATTATAAACTGATATTTTGAGGGCATTAAACAATTTTTGAAAAGTATTAAATGTCATTTTAGAGATAATTTTCTTTGAAATTGGTAAATTTTCTGAATATAAATAATGGAAGATTCTTGTCGACCGTTGCTTGTATGAAGGAAAAGGATCGTGAGTTTCGGTCTTTTTTGAAAAAAATAAAAAAACTTAAATTCTTGCCAACGTTTCGACAAATATATTGTCTTTTTCAAGGTATAAAAAATAAAAAAATAAAAACTATTAAATAATCTTTAAAACATATCAAACTTGAAAACTTATGTATAATTTTGTAAATAGAAAGTTGAGTACACCTCAACAACACAGAGAATAGTGAACAAATAAAAAATGTTTATTTTTTTATTTTTTATGCCTTGAAAAAGACAATATATTTGTCGAAACGTTGGCAAGAATTTAAGTTTTTTTATTTTTTTCAAAAAAGGCCGAAACTCACGATCCTTTTCCTTAATATAAATAATATGCGTTATTAAAAAAAAAAAAAAAATGAATAGAATCAATTATTCTGATGTTTTGATTGATTTAAATTATTTTGGAATCAACTCAAATTACTGAATTCGAATTAAAAATGTAAAAAAACATTCCCTCTAATCAGTGCAAAAAATAGCCAACAAAAGTACATTATTATTGTCTTCTAAATAATCGCTCGGACATCCTCATTAATGTTTGACAAAAGAAACAAAAATTGTGGTTCCTGTACTCCTAAATTGAGTTTCGGTAAAGAAATAATAAACATTTTTTGTATGAAAAACGCCACCAACTTGCTGATAGTGTTGATTAATAATAATAGACAAAATTATATGCCTTTGATTTTCCCCTAAAAGTTTGTTTGCCCTTGATGTTCGGAAGGTGCGGGGTAATCATACAGTTTTATAGAATTGTAGTTCAACAGTAAATTTGACATTGTTGCGATAGAAACTATAAATATATAAATAAAAAATGATAGGCCTACTATTTCTTATCGCTTGACAGATGGTCTTAAGATCCATGTTTTTGTGAAGTTTTTGTAAATATTTTTTTGTCTCTATGTAAGATAACAAGAAAAAATTATAAACATGTTATTTATTTATCTATCTGTAAATAATAAACCAATGGGGTGAAATGTTATTGATGATAGTGAAGTGGTAGCATGTGTAGAACGAGCGGTTTTGTAAAGGGCTTGTGTTTCTAAGTTTTAAGAGAGAGAAGTAATAAGAATAATTAAGAAAACACTGGTAGATTAAATTAAATATATTCTTTACAGTTATTCCAATGCTATTCAATAACACAGCAATATGCTTATTAATTTACTGAAATTAATTTGAATAAACACTTATGTTTTAACTTAAACTGGCACAGTCCTGATGTGTTCAGCTTCGGTGTCTCTTTCAGACTGTTCTGAAGGAATGTCTTCTCTTCATAGTTCAAATCCTTTCAAATAATGCTGGTATGTCTGGAGAGAGTTTAATTGTTTTACCCTAACTGTTTCTTGCCCTTTGTCACTTGGTTTGCATTGACCTAGATTGTAGTACCTGGCTATATCCCCATCACTAAAATACACTATTTGAACTAGCTAATTTTCAAAAAATTATTTTACTAAACTATTTTCCAAAACTATTATTTTTCCATTTCGTTCCCCCACTTCAGGGAAAAAAAACAATTATACACACAAAGTCGCAATTTCGATTGAAGTATTTTTCGTACGAAACCTTCTTACCAAATCCTCTGGTGCGTCCTAAACAATGCATCGAATTTTATGAGCTTACTACACTTTTTTAATTTTGAATGATTTTAATTATTTGAATTCGAATTTTTAATTTTTGCCGATCACACATCACGTTCGATTGCCAACTTTTTTACGTGCCATTATAAAGTGTTTAACGCTAAGTGAAACTAATTTATTTTAGTACTTTTTTATTTTATTTATTTATTTTCCGTATTTTTATTAATTACTGCCATAATTGAATGTAAAAATGAAACTATGCAAACTAAATAGGTTATTGTTGCCACTGAGGATTGTAATCATTGATAAATTATAATTTTTTCCTAACTATGAAATTCTTTCTTGAAAAACGAAAGTACATTCTATTCTATCTTCAAAATTTCCATATTCTATTTGCTAACTAATTGAATAGTCTAGGAAATATTCCATTATTCCATCTATTTATGCAAATTTTAGTAATTATAACGGAAAAACAACAACACCACTATTTACTTATCTGAACATCTGTGAAATGAAAACTTAGTATGCCTCTTAACATAGAATATACCAAAGAGTGTTTTGTTCAATATAATATCTCATTTTTGCAGCAACTTTTATTAGTTGTTTTAGAGCTCGTAATGAAATCAGCTTTGAATAAATAAGACATTCATTATTTACTTTCTCTATCGCGTACTAGATTAACGGCATATGTTTAATTCATGAAACTTCAAAAAAAAATATGACTGAAATTTTAATCCATTGATAGTTTTCCATACATAGAAAACTACATGTGAACCTGTACAACTTTTGAAAATGTTTTGGCCACGGGAATCACAAATGACAGATATTGTTGAATTTCTATTTATAACCCTGGATCTGGTTTTATATTCGTATGAAATTTACATTTATGCAACATCCTGCCTTCAGCTTTACAACATCATATGTTGTTAACTCGGGGATAAAGAATCAGGACATTTGCAAAGCAACGTGTGATTTTGTGTCAAATTGTATCAAATAGTGAACACCTATTAATTTCACAAAAATGCCTTTTCCAGTTCGTATTTAGTTTTGTTGGAGATGATACATTAATCTAGAAACATGTCTAAATCATGTACTGAGGAAATAAGTGAAAATATTTCCCCAAGCTGGGAAAAATACTATTTCGCCTCAATATATGAAGATGAGGGTGAATTGTATAAAAGAGTAAACCAACAGTGGAGAAGAACAGAAAAAAATAAAATCAAGAAAGACGTATCATCAAGAAATTATAATCAAGAAAACAGTTATCATCTAGGCGTTCTGATTCCAAGTATCTATCTGCTGTATTGCCCTGAGTCATTACTTCCTGAGACATTCTTATTCGAATATACTATATATTTTAAGTATTAAATTAGGTCGTAGCTTATTGAAAGAATTTTCACATCTACAATATCATTCATTCCACATCTGCTCAGCTATAACAATAGTATGATACAATACCATGGTATTACACATGTTTTACGTGGAAGATGTTAAATTAACTTCCGAAACTTGTAGAACTTCGTAAGAATTTTGGAAAATGTGCAGGCGTTGGTGTAGTGATTATGAGCAGGGACTAAGAGGTACCCAATTCGAGTCCCGCATATAACTGCTAAATTTTATATTCGTTTAAAAAATGTTAAATCCTCACGCGTTGGTCTAGTGGCTAGCGCACACTCGCCTTTCGTGCAAGAATTCAGGGTTCGATTCCCGCGAGGCCAAAGTCGGTGTTGACCCAGCATCGTGATAAAAAGTGAGAAGCTGCAGTTAGTAGCGCCCTAGGTAGCGGAGGCTGGAACTAAATGGCGTGGGAACTGCGGCGTGCTTACCACATGCCTCCCTATTCAAATTGCCGTCTGGCAAGCCTTGGCCCTTCATGGGCTGTTGCGCCTAGGTTTTTTTTTGTAAAAATAAATAATGTTAATGGTAAAGTAGTCGAGTGCGCCCCCGCGCACATTATAAAGGAGCCGAGTCCACGACACCTAATTTGGTAGTTGGATGCTAAGCCAGCCTGAAAAAATAGGAAAATATTATAATTCGTATTACAAATTATTCCTTCATTTTGTAAAACTATGATCATAAAAATATTTACTTCTTACGTTTTTTAAATTACGCTATTAATAAATTTATTACTAATAAACATTTTTTCCAGTAATTTTAATCAAATCTAATAACAGTCGTCAGTTGTGGCTGAAATATTAATGGAGAATTAAGTAGATCGAATTTTCAATAACTTATCACTATTTGTAATAGAATAAAAATATATTAATGTAATATAATTATATTATAAATAGTTATTCAAAACTATTTGTATTTACTTTTGAATAATTTTATTGAAATAGATAATGTTTTACTGAATTCGCCTGACATCTCTGTACGAATTGTAGAACTAAATTTTATTGATTTATTAGTTCAAAAGAGTTTCTAAAGGGGGTCTCTATATTTTATTACACGGTTAAAAGCCTATCTGTATTGCGTTGGAACAATTTTAAAATATATTTACCACATTACATTTTTTTTTGGTTAATGATTATTTTATTTCAACACTATTGAAACAGTAAAAGAAACGAAAAAATATGACATGAAGGCGACCTCGGAAACATCTTATTGTCATGGACAATAATTCAAGTGTTTAAAATTCATATAAAAATATCAATCGGTTCACCTTCAACTTGAACCCTCGAAAATTTATCCTTTCGTAGACTCAATTTCTTCTTCCATCATAATAATTTGTAAATTTTTGTATTATAAAATCAAAATTTACTTTGTCCGTGTCCGACAATTTCTACCAATCCCGGAATTGATCTGACTCCTCACCAATAGAATATATCAAACGTTTCATCTGATAGACCTATGGCATGTGTGCAGAAATGTCGACATTCTATATTTTTCCCATTTCTTGAGCCAAGTGTTGTAGGTTTCTGAAATTTAGGCTATGTTTTTCTCAGCTACGAAACTTAGTGACCTATATAGACCTTCTTCAATACTTGACACGATTGGTTTACCAGATATGTGTTGCCTGTTTCTTGTTCATTGTCATCTTAAACTAGTAAGAACTTAAATTTAGGTATTAATGTATGTTTTATTTGCAATTTGTCACTATAATAATCAAAATCCTAATAGCAACAAATAAATATTTATAATCATTATTTTTATTAGTAGACATATAGTCAGCTAGAGAGGTGTGATGGATACCAGAAATATAGAAATATATTTTGTTTGAAATATATGAAGAAATTTTAACATTCGCTGGCAAAAAGAGTACACACAGGTAGAAGACTACCGTTATAACAGAGTTCATGAACTTGGTTAGTATTGTCTACTCTTTTTCTTATGGGGGAAGATTTGAACTAACAATTAGAAGGCATTCTTTCAGAACAATCTGAACTAGACATCCAACTAGAACGCTTCTACCAGGAATCGCTATCTTAAATTCAATGCCAGTTATAAGTTAAAACGTAAGAGTTTTGCACTTAATCTACATAAATAATCGATCACTAAGCATGATAATTGTGATATTGTAAAATATTTAAATTCACTTAGAGAACAATATAATTATTTCAAAAGCAGTGGTGATCTGTTACTTATTTCTAATAC
>JAAEAF010011946.1:0-13101 GCA_011037195.1 Triatoma infestans | reverse complement strand
CAGTATGCCTTATATAATAATTATTGAATTCAATAATGTATGCGTCATGTTTATTGTACTCTGTAAACATTTTCTCCAAAATGCTTTGTTTATACTTCGCATATACATAAATGCCTACTACTTTTGTTTGAAGCATTTTCCTAGGAAAATGTTTTTCTTTGGAGTTCTGGGGTAAAGTAGAACTTAAATCTTTTCTCTAGAGCACCATTTTTAGTACAATGTTTATAGATTCTTCCTCCTAGTATAAATTGAAGCTCTGTAGCAGCATGGCTACATTTTCAAACTTAATGAAAGTCAATTTACTGGTACTTTCTGACATTTCAGAATTGATTTTCTTTCAAAAACTTCATGCAAACATCACAATTATAAACCTTTTCCTATTATTTGAAACATTTTTTCAATAAAAAATTAAAGGATATTGAAGTAGGTTTATTCGGAGGAATCTGTGACATTACATTTTAAATATGTTCTTTCAGACTTCCGCGGGACCGTTCTCATGAAAAACACTAAGGTATTCGGGTTGATCCAGCGTCGGTGGTTAGTTATAAAAGCGATGTTTTCGCCCTTGTTTACGAATGAGCTTCTTTAGTATAGTGTCGCATCAAATGCCAAAAATCTCTATAATGTTATTTTTTTTTTTTTTTTATTCTGACCGGTTTCGGATTTTCGAATCCAGCAATTTCGAATCTTTTTTTTTGAGAGGCTGGGGTTCTGTTTTCATCTAATGTGCTATAGGTATTGAAATGTTATTGGTGATGTAGTGTGTTTGTAGTGGCTTGAGCGGTTTAGTAAAAGGGCTTGTATGTATGTTTGAGATAAAGATAGAAGTATTAAGAAATAATTAAGAAAGCACCACTGTTTTTAAAATATTCTCTAAGGGAATTTAAATGGTTTACAATATTCACAACTATATCTTAATAATTCAGATGTATATCTAGAATAAAGGCAAATCTCGTATGAGTTTAAGAGAGCGATTCCTGAAGCAAGTGTTCTTGCTTTGAAAGCAGAAGGTAGACTGTGTTGAAGGAATGCTCTCTCTAACAAAACAGTTGGCCAAGTAGCATTGTATTAATTTAACGGATTTTTGTGCCTTTGTTTCCCTAATAGCAATGGAGTGTGTTTGTGTTTGTTGTATGTTTGTAGTAGCACGAGCGGTTTTGTAAAAGGGCTTGTAAGTACATATGTTAAGAGAGAAGTATTAGTAATAAGAAAGTAGTCACCACTGCTAACAATAAATATATTCTATTAAAATAATAACTACAAGTTATTTGCAAATATATAAACTTATTAATATATTGTGAAACTGCCACTGATTTTTTGAGACGATTCCTGAAGTAGTGTTCTGGCTTTGGAAGCAGAATGCAGACTGTATCGTTTGAAAGCAGAAGGCAGACTGTGTTGAAAGAATGCTCTGTCTAACAAAACAGTTGGCCAAGTAGCATTGCATTAATTTAGCGGATTTTTGTGCCTTTGTTTTCCTAATAGCTATGACCTTATATTTCAGTACCTGACTCTAAATACACTCTATTTGAAGGTAAATTCACTGCATTAAGATACATTTAAAATATTAACAAAATTAAATTATTGAAGAAAATCGTCGGAGCCATTTTTGCGAAAATCGCAAAAAAGTAAAAAGCCAACTAGTAAAGTGGTACTTCCGGTTGAGGAATTTTGACAGATAAGTAGTGTCATCCCATAGTGATACCTAAACGGGAATATCAAGTTTCAACTTTCTACGGGTTTTTTTTCGTTTTTGAGCTATGCTGTTTCAAGACATACATCATACATACTACACACACACACACACACACACAAATACACACACACACACACACACACATAGACCATTTGCTAAAAACCACTTTTTTGGACTCAGGTGACCTCAAAACGGATATTTCGGTGAAAACTCGATATCGAAAATTTGACACGATTACAATACTTCCTCTTACTAGGAGTAACAGAAAGTAAAAATCAAAATCACAAGTAGAAAAGAATGGTGCTAAGTAACAGGGTTATTGACTTTGACCGAAACATTCATGCAGGATCTCTTGATGGTTATAAAAACAATAAGTTTAATGTGATGCCTGATCATCAAACACAGAAGCAAACACAATATTTATAAGGGAAAGGCTTAGTTCAGAGGTCCCAGGTTCGAGTGCTGCCCTTAGATTAACTCTTCTTAAGAGCTTCTCTCTCTCTCTCTCTCTCTCTCTCTCACTCTGATTTATTCCCATTATTAGTTCGACCGTCACTTGTTTCCTCTTTTACTTTCCTCATTTCGACTATTGCAGTGCAGTTTACGATGGCATCTCGAAGGAACTTGATGTAAAATTATATCGCGCTATGAATGCATGCATTAGATTTATTTATGATGTTCCAATTGACCATCATATAACCCCGTTCTACAATAAATTATCTTGGCTAAAGCCATCCTTCCGCAGACAATACCTCTTGTTAGTATTCACCTTTAAAGTCCTTTCTCGCAAGCAAGCTTCATACCTATATTCCTTATTCCATTTCAAATCGCACACCAAATCTACCAGATCCTTCCAGTATGATATATATATATACCTCCACATCGTACCTCCCTATTTCACAAATCCTATCTTGTTGAAGCAGTTCCCTCTGGAATTCGTTTCCGGTATCTATTAAAAAAAGTAAAACTTTAAATTCTTTTAAACATTCCGTTTTCTCTTATCTCCTCCAAGTACAACAGTCTTCAACATTGCAATAGAAAGCAGTTATTAAATATTTTATTTTTACAAATATTTTCCTTTAAATACGTATTTTATTCTATCTTAATGTATAAAATCATATTTTTATTTGATTATTTCATTATTTAAAATTTAATGGTTGAATTTATTTCGTTTTATTTTTTATTTTTTAGTATTTATTTATATAAGTTCAATTGTTTTGAAGTATTTTTTATTTATTTATTTATTTATTTTTTTTATATGCTAGATTGATACGTTTGCTTTGTATTATACTTTATTTATTTATATTGTATTTATTCTTAAGGGAGCCACTCCCAGAATAAAAAGTTTTTTATCTTCTTCTTCTCTCTCTCTCTCTCTCGATACTATAAAATATTCTAACCTATTTTTAAAAACTATTATTTTCTTTTATTTCTTTCTTCCACTACAGTATATCAATTTATTATATAATTATATAATCTAAATAATATTCAATAGAATTAAATTTGTTGCCGGTATTCTGAATTTGAAGAAAATTGGTTTGATCGAAAGTACGTTTTTTACTGAACAGTTAATTAACGTGTTAATGTGCGATCTTTTTGTGATGATGTGTTTTTTTTTTGTTGAGATTTTTCTTTCAAAAACGGTATTAAAAATTTTCTTTTAAACTAAGTATTTGAAATATTTATCCAGAAAAATGATGAGAAAGTAAGCACAACGCTTAGGGATGCAAGTTGGGATGCCAACTTGACGCACTGAAACTATTTGTATTGATTAAACAAAGCGTTTCTGAGCTACAGCGATTTGTCTCGTTACTTATTGAATGGTCCTCGTATATGAATATTATGTAGATGGGAAAACCCCATTTATTATACTGAAGTGATACTATAAAGGAAAAACATAGAAGCTGTTAAGGTCGATTCACACAGAACCGTCCCATGACCGGCTTGTGACCAGCCCGTGATTCCACCTGTCTCGATCATATATTGATTTCTATTCACAATCGACAGTGTTTCATCCGACGTTACAGTGCATTAGTGACGCTAACAAAATGGCGATATTTTCGGAAGATGAACTCTTGATGATTGCTCTGATTTTGGATGGAGAAGAGGAAGAACAAATCAAAAGAAACGGATGTGGGTCCATCAGGCAAGGAAAAATAGAGCAACAGAAGGGGAATTTCTTACTCTATACAAGGAATTGATAGACGATGGAGCAAAGTTTAAAAATAATATAACCTTAAAAAATAATAACCTTAAATCATGGTTATAAGATGTTGTTATTCATAACGTAATACATAATATCACAAATAAACACGAATTTCTTACCATTTCTTTCTATTTCTATTCAAATGTTATCCCAGATGGAATTCTTGAAGTTTTTGTCCATGCATTTTGGGCAAGACGGAGCTACAACACGGGATATTGGCGCACTAACTCAATTAGCTTTTTGTCATTCTTATCTCTGATATAAATGAACAGACTTGAAAAAAAAAGGAAAAAAAAATTAAATTTCACGGCCTGAAAAAATAAAAATATCGTCGGCAGAAATCTGAAAATCATGGCACGTTGACGGCGATAACACTGTTTGCACCGGCACGTTCATGCGCCGGAAAAGTGGGAACATCACCATTCTAAATCCAAAAAAAATATTTTTAATCTTGCCGGTGGAATCACGAGCCGGTCACGGCACGGGTCTGTGTGAATCGATCTTTATTCTCCCTAAACCCCTCCAAAAATCAATTTTTCCCATTAAAATATTACAAATAAAATTGAAAGTTATTTATTTACTTATTTAGAATGTATACGAAGTACTTAAAAGAAAATCGTCGAATCGTTTTCAAGAAAATCGCGAAAAACTGAAGGAAAAAAAGTTCACGAACTCCTTACTTTCGGTTGATGGATTTTGAACACATGAAACTTTCGTGTCAGATGCGGTGGTAGTACCTAAACGGAATATCAAGTTGAGATTCCTGCGTTTGTTTTCGGGTTTTTGACATATTTTGTTTACAAACTTCCCAAAAAAAAACACACACCATTCTATAAAAACATTTCGTTCACACTCAGGAGTTCTAAAAACGTGTATTTCCTGTGCAAAATTAATTTCGAAAATTCGACAAGATCGCAGAACTTCTGCTTTCGAGGTGTAAGAGAAAATTTGTTATAAGCATCTAAAAATAATTTTTTACATTAGTTTTGGTAACAAAGCTCAGTGTTGTTAGTTGAGTGTTACATAATTATACAGTATCTATTTATCTTAAGATTATGTTACAAAAAAGTATATATATATATATATCTAAATTATCTATAAAATCAAGCACATATAGAACCAGTCCTTCCACAATATTCTCGCCACACCTGTGTCCACATGACATATATAAATACACATACGTTATGGTTGTTTTAACTTGGGATTTCAACATATTTCACGATTGGAACTGGTATGGTTAACCTTCTTTTATAGTTAATTATATCACAACTACTGTTGAGTATGTAGTTACATTTATTACTTTTTTAAAATCATATTTTACCCGTTTATTTTAATTTTATATACAGGGTGTCCCAAGGTATATGGATAACGGGACACTTTTTCTCGGAAACTAAGATAGCTTGAAAAAAACTAAAAAATACGTGTCCCCGTAGTTTTTTGTTAGAAAACCAAATTTAATTTGCAAATTTGTTTTGGTGGAAATTTCAAAATGATATGTTTTAATTGAATAAGAAGAAAAGTTAAGAAGAAAAGTACTATTTTATTATAAATTTTACTCCTCATTAATTACAGATCTTGCTCGAACTGGCCTCCATCATTAGAGATGTATTTCTTTGGTCATAAGGTACAATTGGCAGGAAAAAAGAGCATTGGGTATGCACCTTTAATGGTGGGGGGCCAGTTCGAGCAAGATCTGTAATTAATGAGGAGTAAAATTCATAATAAAATAGTACTTTTCTTCTTATTCTATCAAAAAACCGTTATAATATCATTTTGTAATTTCTTATAAGAATCATGTTTTCATTCATAACTTGTAAAATATCGCTCAAACAAAAAAACAGTTCAAGCAAATTTTTCTTACAAAAAATTAGGAATATATTTCTTAAATAAAAACCACACCTCCCCATTTGAAAAAATGAAGTTGGTGCCTGTATCTCGCTTCTGGAAGCACCAAAACAAATTTGCAAATTAAATTTGGATTTCTAACAAAAAACTAGGGGGACACGTATTTTTTAGTTTTTTTTCTAGCAATCTTAGTTTCCGAGAAAAAGTCGTTATGCATATACCTTGGGACACCCTGTGTACACATATATACATATATATTTTTTTATAATTTAAAGTACGTCAATATTTATGGCCATTGACGCCCGGAACTTTCTCAGTGCACTGCCTGCCTCCGGACAATGTCTTTTCGATACAAACAACGTTGTCCATCACCGGACAGTGAGCTATCGATAGAGAGAGAGAAAGAGAGGAACCTTTAAGATGAGTAAATCTAAGGGCAGCACTCGAACCATGGGAGTCCATGCGCGCTATTACTCAGCTAAACCCTTCCCTTATTTGCTTCTGAGCGAACCGAATAATTCAAGAACCTGAGATCACAAGTCACATTAATCTTACTATCAAGAGATCCTGCATGAATGTTTCGGTCAAAGTCAGTAACGCTGTTGCTTAGCACCATTCTTTCCTACTTGTGATTTTGATTTTTTTTAACAAAAAATGGTTCTAATTATTTTCTTTAAACTTAGTGTTCTACCTAGTGCTTTTTAAGTCAATCACTGCATATAAAACAATTACAGCTCTTATGAAACAATAGAAAACATCGAGAATTGCAGTGAACATTAGGCCTATCAATAATTTCACATAGATTTTTACTTTCTCTTACTACTGTAAGTGAGGAAGTTTTGCGATCATAATAAATTTTCAATATCTACTTTTCATTGGAAATATACGTTTTGTGGTCTCCTGAGTCCGGAAAAGTAGTGTTTGTGTATATGTGGCAGTGTATGAGTGTGCCTGTCTATGAGTGTGTATCACAAAAAGTGAAAATCGCAAAAAGTTCAAATCTGATATTTAGTTTCAAATCTATTATTAAGTTCCACCAAGGGACCAGACAATATAAGGTTTTGGTCAAAATCGGACACCCGGAAGTAATATATCAATTACATATACAAAGTGATACAACTTTTATTTTAGTTTTTTCTCCGTATAATGGATGTTATAAGGCAAGAGAATTAGAGAGAATGAATTTTAAGAGAAATACACTAGATGATATTCTGAACAATGTATAATAAATAGAACATACAAACTGCAAGGACTTTACAGTTAAAATAAAAGTTAGGTAGCGAGAGAAATATAAAGAGACAGACTGGCTGAGTAGTAAGAAGATAGTAGATAGGTTGCTGACTGGATGTAAACTGGTCGTAAACTCTCCTGAATTGTACTGCTGTCGTTCTATTTATATGAATCGAAATGTCCCTTCCTAGTCTGTCTGGCCTAGATGGGGAGTAACTAAACTTTGATTCAATTAATGACTGCTTCTCCGATCTTCGGTTCCTATGAATCTTTAATGATGATTCGGATCCCATTTCACTCCGGGAAAATTTATTTAAGTTGGGGGATTTTGGTATAGGAGCAGATTCGTTTTAATTTATTGTACGATTCTATCATCCATATATATATATTAAACAGAATAAAATATGTTGCCAAAAATTCTGAGTTTGAAAAAAAATCTGCTGACATTAAGGGCGTTTTTACTGAACAATTTTTTTTTTTCAGTTTATCCATCTAAACACCTACGAATTTCAATTAAACTTTGTTATACTAACTCCTCTACAAGCAGAGACTTACCAATTTTTTTTTTTTCTGAAACTTTTTTCAGGAGAAGAGGTTAGGCTTTTATAAAAAAAAGTTTTTTTATAAAAGTTCAGAATCTCCCATACATATAAAATGGTAGCAAATTAGTCAATTATAAATTGGTAGTAAGAGAATTTATAAATTATGGCTTCATGTTTTCGTTGTTTACTGCCCATTTTTTGACAGCTGTAACTAGGATTCCACATACTGTGAGAAATTAACAGTCATTACTTGATAGTCTTATGTGCCAGTGAAAGTTTAAGGTCATATGGACAATTGGAAAGGCTGAAAACACTGAGACTACCAATCACTTCTGCTAGGCATACATTTATTTAAAAAATGATTTCTCTTATTTTGGAAAAAAAAATAATAATCTGGTGTCTCACTCATACGAAGAACTCTTCTATAGTACAATTATTTTATATATATATATATAAAATGGCAATTTTTTTTTAAACTCAAATTATACAAACTTATCCGAAATATAGTGTGGTGGAGGTGGACAAGTAGCTACCTACTAACTAACCTTGGCTGGTAGAGAAGTGATGATTATATTGTGGCCCTGTAGAGTGATCTAAAAACACTGAACCAACTTCATATAAAATTTGAATTTAACGCCACAACAGTCCACTCAACTATCACAAAATAATTTTTTTTTTCTTTCTGTAAATGTTTCAAATAAAAGTGATGTTTATGTTTATGCAATTAGGATACCAAGTTAAAAGGAAATCGTTAAATTTAATTTTCGAGAAAACGGCAAAAACTCAAAAAACCTATTCTTTAAAGTCACACTTTTGGTTAGATTAGATTTCCGCTTCGAGTGGGCTATATGACGGCACCGCAGCCATCCTGCAGCTTATTGTGCCGTCCCCGATTTTCTAATAGGTGAATCTTCCCATCCTAAGGAGTTTAAGGGCTTTCATCACTAGATCTTTTTGCGTTACTATCTCCTCAGGTCGCAATGTATTATAGGTTATTGCTATTGAAATGTGATTGGTGAAGTTGTGTGTTTGTGTTTGCTTGTAGTGGCTTGAGCGGTTTTGTAAAAGGGCTTTTGTAAAGTAATATATGTTTAAGAGAGTGAAGTATCAGAAATAAGAAAATAGTTACCACTGCTAATAATAAATATATTCTATTGAAATAATAACTACAAGTTATTTGCAAAGAAGGTGATAAACTTATTCAATGCACGATGCTAGTGATAGCCCCCCCCCAGAAAAACACAAGTGTTTGCTTCCCACACGGTGAGTCAAAACAAATGTCTGTGACGGAAACAGACCCTGCATCTATGGGGGGATTTGCTCTTCACAAAAGAAGTTGGCCAACGGTCGGTGCCTTTGTTTCCTTAATTACAAGGAACGTATTATAGTATAGTACCGACTCTAAATCTACTCCTTTTTGAAGGTAAATTCACTATTTATTTTCCAAAACTGCTTCACTTATTAAATATTGTCAAAATTCACTAAACTATTTTTCAAAACTATTATTTTTGCATTTCTTTCTTCCACTCCACTATGCAATCAAAGAGCAGTTAAGGGTCCGTTCCTCCTCCTCCTCCTGATACAGTCTGCACAAGGGTTCAGAGCTTATTAGCCCCCCACTTTGTATAGATGCTTTCTAAACCTACCATGACCCGTAAATAAGCCCGTCTCCAGAGAAATGTGGTTCCTACTTCACGCTAGGGTGAATTCGGTCCTCCTTTTCCACAGTTTTGGCATCATTCTTTTACTGTGTATAGCCCCTGAGGGTCCCATTCCAGAGCGCCTCATGCTTGCTTCGGAGCCACTCTCCAATAACTGCATGGACCTGCTCCACTGGTTCTCACTTTCGATTAACAGATTTTTCTCAAATTTGGAATCCTTGCAATACTTCGAACGTATATTAATTAATTTTATATAAGTGGTAGAACCACATATTTTATTGAAGTGATACTATATAGGAAAGCTTAATGTTATTGTTCCCCCCACAGCACCCCCAAAAAAATCAATTTTCCCGGGAAAAATGTGTCAAATACAATTGATAGGGATTCATTTGTGTATAGATAGTATAAGAAATTTAAAGAAAATCGTTGGAGCCGTTTTTCGACAAAATCACGAAAAAGTTGAGAAAAAAAACATTTCAGTAAAGTTGCACTTCCGGTTGATAGGGTAATTTCCTCAAAACCATCAAGTCATATGTGGGTGGTAGTTCCTAAACGGAAATACCAAGTTTGGCTTCTTGCGATTTTTTTCGTATTTGACATATTTTGGCCAAACACACACGCGTACACAGAGACAATTTTTTCGTACTCAGAGAATCTCAACACATGTATTTCATCTCAATTTCGAAAATTTGACATTATCGCAATATTTTCTGTTACTAAGGAAGAGAAAGTAATAAATAAGTAAAGAGAAAGTAATAAATTGAGAAAACTTTTTTAATAATAATAAAATGATAACGATGCTCAAAGTTTTGGAACGAAACGCGTACTTTACACTCCAAGTAATGATTACATCATCATCATCTGCTAATGATAACAGACTTTGCTTGAAACAAGTTCATAAAGTTCATTTATATGATGATTCTTTTGTTTTGCTGTCTTACATGGAAAAATTAATATCTCTTGGGTAATCAAACGATGTTCTGAAATAATATTTCTTCACATCTACATTTTAATATCACCAATATATGTAATCCTGAATACGCTTAATTTGTGGAAAGTTAAAAGTTTCTTCTGAATACTGTTTTAAGTCATACGTACGATGAATGTATGTCTGTAGCGAGGTCTCCCCTCTCTTAAAACTCTCTGGCCACTAATTGGGAAGGTCACTTTCACTTGAGAAAAATATTTACACGCAAGGACGGTCTGTTTATAGTATGTGACGTTCCAATACAATCTTATTTCATTTAAATATTATCAGTACAACTATCCTCTGATTGTAATCCTTTTCATAGTTACGTAAAACTTATTAAGTAGTTTAGTAAATAAAGACAAAATAAATAAAGAAAGAACTGAATGATTAAACATTTTAAAAAAATTTGACGTTAAACTCTAATACGTCTTTCTCTTACTCCAATTAATAATTTTTTTTTTCTAAGTTTTTATTGTTATTTACAACAGCATAAGTGCCATAAGTAAATATGTGTGAATAATTATAAACAAAAGTGTGGAGAAACTACCCAGTGGTAGCACTCCTAATAAATATTGATAATATTCATTATCTTCTGTGAGCAAGACTCGTGGCTATTGACGTTTCAGGTGTCTAGGAGGATTATCAGGGAGGGTTCGGGACGAAGGACGACGGACAAAAGGATTGTGATGAGTGGATAAGGACATATGGAATTTATTATATCATGTTTTGATAACTTCTTGTAGAAAAGGTATGTCTAAGTCTGTGTGGCTTGTTTGGATGGAGACGTAATTGGGAGCGTTGACGATGGATCTGTAATAGGATCCAAAGAGAGGGATCTAAAGTAAAGAGAGAGACACAAAAATTGACAGTCTCACTCACTAGTTTATGGGCCAGACTAGAGTGGGAGAATCTGTTTAAATACAGCTGTGCTAGCCATACTAGGGGAGTCTTTCAACAGTCTTGCAACATTTCATACAGCAGTCACAACGCGTCAACAATCTTTCTCTTTACTCACACTAAATCTCTTACTACCATTTAATATATTCCTGTAAAGTCCTGGCAATTTGTGTTACTTTCCTTATTATACAGTATTTAGCCTTACTCTTCCAGTTTATTATCTCATAAACCCAATTTCTCTCCTTCTCATACCAATTATAGTTCTAAGGATTTTGGATTGCAGGGACTGGTTATGCTGAAGATTTGAACGTTTAGTTGAATCCCACAGTTCAATTCCGCTTGCTCATACAGGTTTAAAGATGAGACTTTTATTTTGTAGTGTGAATTTCTTTTCGATTTATTGTCCAGAAATCTTTGGAGTAGTCTCAGAATCGTATGTTATTAAGTTCTTTTCTTTTGAGTCGTATATGTGGATTCCATGTAAGTCTTTTGCCAATGTAAAGCCCAAGATAACGGACAGCATCACTGTTATTATATATCGAAGGAGATGTAATGTGTCGAAAGGTGAATATGACATGTTGGCAATTGTTTTCTTTTAATTTGATTTTCGCAAGTTTTGAACAATGATTCAAGAGATGATATGTACAATTCAATTAAAACCATGTTCTTTAAAATTGCAATGTTTATAAACGTTTAGATTAGCTGGCCGTAAATGAAGGTGGTGGAAGTTATATCAGAGTGGATATTGGGCCTCTCTATTCAAGACCTTGTAGCAGCAGTTTAAATTTAAACCTAACTAGGAGGTTTCGAACACCCTTCGAAAAGCAATTTGTTTTGGAATACGCTTTTAAACATTTGTCCGGGGCGCCATTTTAGCAACAAGTGTGAGAAAAATATTGATGTGTTAAATACTCAATTAATAGAAAATTTCGCTTATCAATTTTTTCGTTTGCTAAAAATTTACAGTGCGTAGCGTATTTATATTATTTATGTCTAAAAGCTAAAAATATTTACACTATTATTGAAAAAATTAACGTAGAATTTGTAAAGGACGTACTTGAAATTGTTTGTGCATATACTTCTCTGAACAGAATAGCATTAGCACGCGAGCAGAGTCCTGCTTCAGCTTGTGCTAGAATATGCATAGATTTGCTTACAAAAAAAAAAAATTGGTGTAAAACACACACAACTTTCTCTTACTCTAGTTTTCAAAATTGTAATTGACAAATTTTATAGTTTGTGTACCAAATTTAATGGAATCCGTAGAAAACTGAAAAAACCGTTCAGTATAAGCGCACTTCCGGTTAATTAATTTCCTTGAAACTCTGAATTTTAGCCATCCATTTATTTCTAATTAATTTTGTTTGGATGGTAGAACTGTATAATCAACTATGATAGTACTTTAGAGAAAAACATAACCCCACCCCTCCCATAAAAGTGCCATACCTGAATTTGCCCGAAAACTGTTTTCTAAAAAGTGCGAGCTCTTTGTCTATAGTTAATTGAATATACCAAGTTTTAAAGAAAATCGTCGTAGCCATGTTGCGGAAAATCGCGAAAAAATGGAAAAAAAATCATTAATAAAGTGGTAAAGCGGAAATGCACTTCGGTATCGATTCTTTATCACACTCGGAATTTCAACAAACCTATTTTAATTCCTTAACAGTTAGTTAGATGACACAGAATGTCTAATAAACGACATAGCATCTTAGAGAAAACACAACCTCACCCCTCCCCCTTAACTGTCCATAAGCATCTGTTCCCAGAGAAATGTTTTAAATAAAAGTTATAGCCCTTAGGTATGTTTAGTTGATATACAAAGTTTTAAGAAAATCGTCGGAGCCATTTTTGAGAAAATTGCAAAAAAAGTAAAAAAAAAAATAAACTAGTAAAGTGGTACTTCCGGTTGAGGAATTTTGACAGATGACCCACTGTCAGATGCCATGGTGATACCTAAACGGAATATAAAGTTTCAACTTTCTACGGTTTTTCGTTTTCGAGCTATGCTATTCACACACACACACACACACACACACACACACACACACACACAG
>JAAEAF010011945.1:0-27892 GCA_011037195.1 Triatoma infestans | reverse complement strand
TGGCATTGTCTACCCGCACTATTGTCGATTGGAGTAACTTCTGCCGCGAAGTTTGCACTTTCGTCATGATAGACAGAAATTACCAATTGGGTGGTCCCGGAATTACTGTCGAAATTGATGAGGCGAAATTTGGCAAACGGAAGTACAATAGGGGTCGCGTAATCCGAGGGCAATGGGTATTCGGGTGTTTCGAAAGGGGAACAAAGAAGTGCTTCTTTGAACCCGTTGCAAATAGAACGGCCGCGACTTTAATGGCATTAATTCGCGATAGAATCTTACCGGGTACAACAATTATTTCGGATTCTTGGAGGGGATACGACCCACTATTAACTGACCGCGATTATGAATATTTACGCGTCAACCATTCCATTAATTTTGTCGATCCACAGTCTGGGGCGCATACGCAAAATATAGAACGTATGTGGCGCGATGTACGCAGTGGGATACCGCGTTATGGTAGGCGCGACGAACATTTCATGGGGTATCTCGCCGAGGTGTATTGGAAAAGACAACATCCGGTCCGCAGTAGTAGTCTCCACTATTATTTCAAAGATGTTGCCACCGTGTAACCCCCCCCCAATGATTCCTGCAGACAACGAAAACTTTCGTTATTGATGTATTCATATTGTGTGCACATTGTTTTAGAAGAAATACCATTCAGTTCAATTACTACATAAATTTTTTTTTTATTCCTTTGCATGTCAATGTTTATATTTTATATTTTTGCACGTAATTTGTATTTTTAACTTTTTTACTTTTTAATATCTCAATTATACTATGTGTTGTCTATGTTAACGATTTGTTTCAGATAAGGTGTTATAATATGACTAGGAAAGATGAGCTAATAAATAGAAAACCAAAAATTCAGTAATATTAAAATTTTGAAGCGGCAACATAATGTACCTTTATTAATAACCTCCGGAATTTCTCATTGTTGCCAAATTGTAATTGTTGAGTTCTCAAGTAAGCAAGTAACCGGGTGACGTCAGGAGGCGTTGCCAGGCAACGGACTACTGTTCCGGTGGGCTCGCGGGCTTGTGTGGCGATCAGCCATTATAGTCTAGTTTTTGCGTAAGAAACAAGTGCTGTGCGTTGTTTGTAAAACAAATCTGTAGTTGTTTTGTCGGTCTTGATAGTGATTAGTCTGTATATTTAACTTTTGTCTTGGTCTTGGCCAGATATATATATATATATATATATTATTATTATTATTCATTTGTTTGGAGTTGATCTTAGTTGATATATTACTTTTGTCTGCGTCTTGGCCAGATATATATATATATATATATATTATCATTATTATTCCTGTTTGACGTTTACTCAGTTGGATATTTACACTACCCAGTTCTTGGGCTGGCAGATTTATGTATTTTATTAGTCATTTGTCCTTGGATTACCTTAGTTTATATATTTAACTTTTGTCTGGTTTGGCCAAGATATATATATCATTATTATTCATTGTGTGGTTTTATCTTGGTTTGTGGGTAACTTTTTCTGGTCTTAGCCAGCATATATGATATTTAATTTGTTTGGTCTTGGCCAGATATATTTATATATATTATTATTATTCACTTCTTTGGAGTTTATCTTAGTTTACATATTTAACCTTTGTCTTGGTCTTGGCCAGATATATATATATATTATTATTATTCATTTGTTTGGAGTTTATCTTAGTTTATATATTTAACTTTTGTCTTGGTCTTGGCCAGATATATTTATATATATTATTATTATTATTTGTTTGGAGTTTATCTTAGTTTATATATTTAACTTTTGTCTTGGTCTTGGCCAGATATATACATATATTGTTATTATTCATTTTGTTTTGGACTTTACCTTAGTTGGTATATTTAACTTTTGTCTTGGTCTTGGCCAGATATACATATCATTATTATTCATTTGTGTGGTTTTTATCTTAGTTTGTAGATGTAACTTTTTCTTGGTCTTTGGCCAGATATATATGTACTATTATTATTCGTCTGTCTTGGAGATTTCATGCCCTGACCTTCCCCCGTCCCCATAATTAAATTTTTTTTGTATACCCCCCAACATTTTGGTGCCGAAACCCGGGAATCCATTTTCCCTCCCAGCTTGGTCAGGGCTGTTGAGTCTCGTGGCCCTTGGTGTACCTTTTGTTCCTTCATTCCCGTCTTTTTTTGTGCATTATTTTGTTTTTGCACGTCTTGTTCACTGCCGTGCTCGCGGTGAAACAATGAACATTGACAGTCCCCCAGGGGACTCCTTGCCTCCCCTTCCATTGTCATCCTCCCCTACCACCTTTGTCAGCCCCGTTGGAAATTCCGACCTTGAACCCTCCCCGTCGGACTCTCCTGAGCCTGTCAGTGATGTGGTTTTGGGGACCGACCGCCTCACCTTCTTGTTGGAGCGATTGAGGTGGTGGATTCGTCAGGCCGAGGGCTTATCTTCGACATCGCCCAATGCCCAGCCCCGCGCCAGAGCCTTGGTAGAGGAGTTGAAACCGCTGTCTCAGCAGGTTGAGGAGGATGCCTGGGCCTGGCTTCGTTCTATCCCGGAGGAGTCTCGCCCCTCTTTTCACCGTGATCTTCTAGATCTCCATTTCCGCTCTCGTCAGCTCTGGGTGGACTTCCTGGCCCCTATCGTCAACCCCCCCCTTTCTGTCGCCCCTGTCTTGACCCCTACTACCCTAACTGAAGAATTAGCGCGAGTTCAGCTCGCCTCCGTTCTTTTCCCGTCCATCCCCCCCTTTGAAGGGGATGTCCTATTATATCCATCCTTCAAACGGCAATTTTTGGCGGCCTCCCAAAAATTGGACTTGCCGGTTGAACGCCGGGTTGCTGCTCTGTGCGGCTGTCTTCGGGGCCCTCCAGCCAGCCTCCTTACACACATCGCCTTGTCTCAGGAGGGTTATGACTCCGCCTGGGAGACCTTGGACTCGGTGTATGGTGGACGCTTTCGGGTCGCCATGGCCTTGGCCGACTCCTTCGCTTCTCCACCATCTGGTCCCTTCTCCCTCCCTCAGTTCTTGTCTTGGGCCACACGTGTCAGTCAAAGCGTGGCACAGGCCGCCATCCCCAACCTTGCTGACTTCCTTTTATTTTACGCCATCTTTTCCCGGCTCCCCACTCACTTTCAGGAACGTTTTAAAACCTCCCATCTCCCCTCCGTCGATGTCCTTCCCACCTGTGATCTTTTGTTGGAGTTTCTCCAACGGCAGATCAATTGCAGTCCTCCCCCATCTACCCCATGCCTTCCACCGACCTGTCCATCCCCTCGTCCTCCCCCAAGCGCTCTCCTCGTCCTAGTCAACGGTCAGCCTCGTCTCATCCGTCTCCGTCTATTCATTCCCCCTCTACCCGATCCCCCCTTAGTCCGGCAACCCGCACCGTTACCTTTCGTGACCAAGGGTGCTTCATGTGCCAGGGAGGTCATCGCTTGTTGGAGTGCCGTCGGTACCTTGCCTTCGCGATTGCTGACAGACGCGCGTGGGTGGTACAGCGCGGCCTCTGCCGCAACTGCCTCTCTGCTCGCCATGACACTTCACGATGTCCCTGCCAGGTCGGCTGCCGTCATTGCCATAGGCAGCACCACTCCTCTCTCCATCTCCCTACGCAAGATGTTCCTTCCTTTAATACCAAGACACCCAGCCCTACCTCACTCCCCCCGTTAATGGCCATTAACCCCCAACCTCCTCAGCCTCAGGTGACTCCCACTCCCTCTCCCTTATCCTGTGATAATTCCCAATCGTCTACCACACCACCCCTAGACACGGACCGGTCTGATCCCGATTCCTGTTCCTTGACCTGCCCCTCCCCCCTCCTCCTTTGATAACCTCCCCCACCTCCCAATCCCCTTGTTAGGTGATTGGCGAGCGCAGTGCCGTCCCCAAAACTGGTATAGCTTTAGCCCGACCAACGTTCGTGCCCCCTTTTTCTAACCCCAAACCCCTTCTAAAAAGCTTTACCTCTGACCTATCTCTCTCACCTACCGCGGTTGTTCATCTCCTAGGAGAGGACAACCGGTGGCACTGTGCTCGGGCCCTTCTCGACACCGGTAGTGAAGTTAACCTGGTTTCTGTAGCCTGCCTCCAACGTTCCCAATTGTCGTATCTGTCTTCGCCTGGCTCCGTCTTGGGGATTGGAGGGGCCAAGGCAACTCCCACCTTGGGATCCCTGGTCATTCGCATGGCTCAGGGCCACCCCCTTCCTAACCTCCTTGTCCCCTGCCGAGTCGTCCGTCATGCTATTCCCGATGCTCCTTCCTTCCCCTTTTCCCCTCGTGCCTGGCCCCACTTGTCTGGGTGTCGCTTGGCCGACCCCAATTATTTCCTTCCCCAGCCGGTTGACCTTGTCCTGTCGTCTTCGGTCATGGACATGATTGATTGTGGGAGATTAATCAGGTCCGAGAGCGGTTCCCCCAATGCTCGTCTCACCACTATCGGCTGGGTGATGTCAGGTCCGCTTCCCCTAGTCAAGCCACTGAGAGTCCATTTTCACTCTGACGTCGTGGATAATACCTCTGACTCTAAGGCGTATAGGCAAAGAGTTCTACGACGTTATAAGACCCGAATGGATGGTGGCAATAAGGACAGTGGTTCGGAGCTACCCCAAATCGCACTAGTCTCCTCTAACCACCAGTCTGACTCTTCCCCTTGTCATCGCCACTCTGAACCTCCTCGACCCCCCCCTCAATCCCCTCCTCCGTCTGCCCCCCAAACACCCGTTTTGCCCCCTCCTATTCCCTTTTGGCCCCCTCGCCCACATCGAAGTCCTTGGATTCGTCGCCCCTTCGCTTCCCCTGACTTACCCATGTCCCCTGTGAATCCGGCCTCCTCGTCGCCTGTTCCCTCCAATGTTCAGCCTGCCCCGTCCCTTCCCCCCCCCTCGTCAAACCTGCGGGTTCCTCACTCCCCGACTTGTCGCCTTCTCTCCCGACCCATGCCTGGGCCCTATCTGTCATCCCCATGAGTCTACGTCTACGTAATCATCCAGCTTCCACCATGACTAAGCCCGTCAAGATTGACCCCACTCTCAACCAGCTCTTAGAAAAAATGTTCGTCCTGGAGTCAGTCCCTGAGGCCTCCCCGTTGACCCCTGACGAATTGAAGGCCGAGGAATTATTTCGAAAATCTTGCACTCGTCTTCCCAATGGCCGTTTCTGTGTCGGACTCCCATTTAAATCTCACCCTTCCTGTCTTGGGGAATCGCGTATGATTGCACTTCGTCGCCTGTTCCAAATGGAATCCCGGCACAAAAAACGTCCCCATTTACGCGAGCCTTATGTCGCCTTTATGGATGATTACCTTGCGGCCGGTCATATGGAATTGGCCCCTCCCCTCGCCCCTGGTCAAGTGGCATACTACATTCCTCACCATATGGTCCGTCGCCCCGACGACCCTCCGGAAAAGGTCAGAGTGGTCTTTAATGCGTCCCAGAAGACCACCTCCGGTTTGTCGTTGAATGAACTACTCCTGCCTGGTCCCCGCCTTCAGTTGGATATATGGAAGGTTGTCACCCGTTTTCGCCTGCATCGGTGGGTATTTACTGCGGACATTAGGCAGATGTTTCGGCAGATCCAGCACCCTCCACATGACCGAGACCTGCTCCGTATCCTTTGGCGTCCCGACCCTGCGCAACCCATCAAGGACTACCGCCTTACCACTGTCACCTATGGGACCACCTCTGCCCCCTTTTTGGCCTGTCGAGTGTTGCAGGAGTTGGCCATTACCCACCAGACGACCTATCCACAGGCGGCCAATGTCCTGCTTCATCAAACATATGTCGACGACATCACCGGAGGCGGTCCCACATGCCATACTGCGTTGCAAGTTCGGGACGAGGTGATCCTCTTGCTCAAGCAGGCCCAAATTGAGTTAAGAAAGTGGGCTGCTAATCACCCGAACCTCCTGTCTGGCATTCCTTCCGACCACTTGCTCCCCTCAATGACCTCTGTGGCCCTAGAAGAGGATGACGCCGGCTTAAAAATTTTAGGCCTGTGCTGGAATCCAGCAAATGACTCCTTCCATTTTAAAATTCGCCCCATTGCCAACATCACAACGAAGCGTCAACTTGCCAGTCAAATCGCCAAAATCTTTGACCCCTTGGGCTGGCTTATCCCTGTCACTGTCTGTGCCCGCGTTATTTTTCGCACCGTTTGTCAGGCTTCTTTTGAGTGGGACGACTCCCTCCCTCTTTCCATTAGTCAGGACTGGTCCCAGTTCGCCAGTGAATTGCCCCGCTTGTCCCAAGTCAATATTCCTCGTCTCTTGACTCCCCACAAGGCCGACATGGCCTTGGTGGGCTTTGCCGACGCGTCTGAGCGCGCTTATGCTGCCGTCGTCTATTTAGTGACACTCCATCCCGATCCCCCTCAGGTTCGCCTTGTCATGTCCAAAGCTAGGATGGCTCCCTTAAAGATTGTCACCCTGCCACGCCTAGAGTTATGTGCTGCACATTTGCTGGCCGCTACGCTTGGGCTGGTTCAAGCCCTATTTCCCAACCTATCGACGGAGAGAGTGTTTGCCTTCACTGACTCCTCAATTGTCTTGTCCTGGATCACCGCCTCACCCCCTCCCCATTGGAAGGTTTTTGTCGGAAACCGTGTTGCGGCTATTTTAGAAAAGATTCCCTCGACACAATGGTTCCACGTTCCGTCTTCCCTCAACCCTGCAGACTGTGCTTCCCGCGGCTCTAAGCCAAATGAATTAGCCCATCACCCGTTATGGTGGGAAGGGCCGCCTTGGTTAAAGTCTCCCTTGTCATCGTGGCCCATGGGAAGAGTCCGCCCAGATCTGACAAACCCTGTCGTGGCCTCTGAGGTCAGATCTCACTCCTTCACTGTGTCGACTGTCGTCGCTGCTCAGTCCCTTCTGGATAGTCTGGAGAGCCGTTTCTCCAGTTTACTCACTCTGCAGAACATAGTCGCCTGGGCTTGCCGTTTTATTCATAATGCCCGTCGGAGATCGCCACCCTTGTCTGGATCCCTCTCCCCCCAAGAACTTCGTCACGCATTGTCCCTTTTAATCCGTCGGGCACAAGCCCATTCCTTCCCTGAGGAGATTGCCGACTCCAAAGCTAATCGGCCTAAGCTTCGACTGACGAGAACCCTTGGTCTCTTTGTCGACTCTGACGGTACTCTCCGTGTCGGAGGGCGTCTCCGTCAGGCCGACCTTCCTGACTACACCAAATATCCCGTTCTCCTTCCGTCTAAACACCCCCTCACCTCCCTGATTGTATCTCAGGCCCACATTGCCAATTTACATGTCGGTCCAGCAGCAACACATGCCTATTTGAGAAACCGCTACTGGATCGTCAATGGTCGAAATGTAGTTAGGCGTCTTTTAGCCAAATGTAATCGCTGTTTTAGTGTCAAGCCTCAAGCCTTCAGCCCTCCAATGGGACCACTTCCCGCCGACCGTACTGCTTCAGCACCAGCCTTCAGTGTCACCGGAGTCGACTATGCCGGACCGTTCCCAGTCAAGGCCGTGTCGCTACGGTCTGCCAAGGTCGTCAACGCCTATCTCGCCATCTTTGTCTGCTTTACGTCGAAGGCCGTCCACATTGAGGTCGTCTCGGACCTATCTACGCCAGCCTTTCTTGCCGCCTACCGTCGCTTTGTCGCGCGACGAGGCCACCCCTCTCATGTCTGGTCAGACAACGGCAGGAATTTTGCAGGTGCTGCCCGAGAACTCAAGGAGTTAGCTTCCCTCCTTGCCACGCAAGACTTCCAGGAAAATGTCTTTCGGGAGTCTGCCAAGTACGAGACAGAGTGGCATTTTATTCCGCCTCGTGCGCCGCACTTTGGCGGCCTCTGGGAGGCAGCCGTTAAATCAGCTAAGCGCCTGCTAAGGACTACCTTTGGAGCCCAGGTCCCCACTTTGGAGACTTTAATGACCATCACCACTCAAATTGAGGCCGTGCTCAACTCCCGGCCATTGACTGCAATGTCTAGCTCGCCTGACGACTTGCAAGTGCTGACCCCCGGACATTTTCTTGTCGGCCGCCCATTGACTGCGCCACCCTCAGACTTATCCATCTCCGAACGCACATCTTTAAAATCCAAATGGGCCATGGCGCAGTTTACTGTCAACCAATTTTGGAGGAGATGGACAAAGGAGTATCTACTTCAGCAGCAACGCCTGGACAAGTGGAATACCCCGGACAACCCTGCCACGCTGGGCCAAGTCGTCATTGTCATGGAGGACAACCTTCCACCGCTCCAATGGTCACTGGGGCGGATCGTCAAGCTGTTTCCCGGTCGGGATAGTCAGAGCCGTGTGGCCGAGGTAGCCACCTCGTCAGGGACGTATAGGCGCCCTCTAAGGAAGCTATGCCCACTTCCCTCACAGTGAGTGGAACCTGGCGATTCCACTGCGGGGGGAGGATGTTGAGTTCTCAAGTAAGCAAGTAACCGGGTGACGTCAGGAGGCGTTGCCAGGCAACGGACTACTGTTCCGGTGGGCTCGCGGGCTTGTGTGGCGATCAGCCATTATAGTCTAGTTTTTTGCGTAAGAAACAAGTGCTGTGCGTTGTTTGTAAAACAAATCTTAGTCTGTTTTGTCGGTCTGGCCAGATATATATATATATATTATCATTATTAGGATAGTTTGTATATTTAACCTGTTTCTTGGGCTTGGCCAGATATATGTATTATTATTAGTCATTTTGTTTTGGACTTTACCTTAGTTTATATATTTAACTTTTGTCTTGGTCTTGGCCAGATATATATATATATATTATCATTATTATTCCTTGTTTTGGACTTTAATCAGTTTGTATATTTAACCTGTTTCTTGGGCTTGGCCAGATATATATATTATTATTAGTCATTTTGTCTTGGACTTTACCTTAGTTTATATATTTAACTTTTGTCTTGGTCTTGGCCAGATATATATATCATTATTATTCATTTGTGTGGTTTTTATCTTGTTTGTAGATGTAACTTTTTCTTGGTCTTTGGCCAGATATATATATTTAACTTTTGTCTTGGTCTTGGCCAGATATATATATATATATTATTATTATTCATTTGTTTGGAGTTTATCTTAGTTTATATAGTTAACTTTTGTCTGAGTCTGGCCAGATATATATATTATATCTAGTATTATATTCATTTGTTTGGAGTTCATCTTAGTTATATATTTAACGTTTGTCTGGTCTTGGCCAAGATATATTTATTATATATTATTGATTATTAATTTGTTTGGAGAGTTTATATTAGTTTCCTCTATTTGACTTTTGTCTTGGTTGGCCAGGATATATACATATATGTTATTATCATTGTTGTGAAAACTTTACCTTAGGTTGTATATTTTAAATTTTGTTTGGTCTTGGCCACAGATATTATATATCATTATATTCATTTGTGTGGTTTTATCTTGAGTTTGTAGATGTAACTTTTTCTGGTTCTTTGGGCCAGATATATATGTCCTATAGTATTCGTCTTCTTGGAGATTCATGCCTGACCTTTCCCCTGTCCATAAATTAAATTTTTTTTTGTATACCCCCCAACAGTAATGATTGAATAGAAGCTCATTTATCCTGGTTTAAATAGGATAAATGAGTTAATAGCCGAATTAAATTAAAATTTCAATTTATAATTAGTACTTGTTCAATCAATGGTAATGTGAATTATTACATAGAAGCTCATTTAGCCTGGTGATCGCTCACCTAGCTAAAAAAGCGAAGCGCGCCGAGCACTTACCGCAAGGTGGTGTGGAAATTGTTGCAAGAAGAAATGAATCTATATATCAGTACTTTCACTAGCTGGTTAAGATAGATGATTAAATGATAAGGAGAATGTAGATGGTTGTATCGATACTATCGATTTCATGGATTTCAAGGTTACTGTGCTGGAAGAGTGGAGGTAGCAGGTTAGTGTAGTTTGATGGTCGTCCATATTGGGGCCCGGCTTGTAAACAATTACCCATAATTTATTGTCTTCATCTAAAATTGCAAGCCGTGGGGCAGAAATAGTTACAGATGAATTAGGTACAACAGTTTACATTAAAAATAATCCTGTTCTTTTCTTTAAACCCAAAAATGGTATATATTATTTTGAAGCAGACAGATTTAATGAACAATGCCTTGTAGCACTCGATGAAGGAGATTTGTGGCATAAAAGAATGGGGCATATTTCAAATGATGGGCTCTCACAATTGAATTTACCTACTCCACACAAAATATGCGAATCATGTGCGGAAGGGAAGAAACGTGTATTGTTGTGTTGCCCTTATTATTATTTAACATTTAAATAGGTTGTAATTACATTTAAAACCGTTAATTAACAGGTTTCAGTAAGTCGCGTATTACTACAAAAGTCGCGTATTGATACAAAAGGGATATTTCTGTGGGGGGACTCCCATTTTTCTTATACACAGTTGACTGGACACACTGTTAGGTTAGTCATTTTTATTTTCTATTAATTTGTATATTAGTTAGATCTATCTCAATGGTGTTTTGATTCAATTTACATCATTTATTAAATGTCAAATTAAATAAGTACAACTACGGACAGATTACATAGAGTAGTATGAATTTTATTAGAATTAATACCTCTACGAAGCCTATAATATCGGTGAC
Organism: Triatoma infestans; assembly: GCA_011037195.1. Taxonomy (NCBI): domain Eukaryota; kingdom Metazoa; phylum Arthropoda; class Insecta; order Hemiptera; family Reduviidae; genus Triatoma; species Triatoma infestans. Next base: position 17,333 of record JAAEAF010011945.1, on the reverse strand, counting down.
GATAGTACGTCCGAGGAAACCGGCGACGACGGTATAAAAAAGGCATCCTCAGTAGTAGTAGTATACGAATCTTCTGTTACCTGTAACCAAAAAGAATGCGCGTATACTACCTTCACCCGATTATGAAATTCAGCGGAGGTATCAGGAGGATAATTTGAAATCATAATAATTGGATATTCATTTTTGTATCTTTTATTGTCACAGTACTTCCTGTTTAAAGTTACATAATCACCAGCAAGTAATTTTTTGAGAAAATCAAAGTCCCAATTGTGAACATTAAATTCCTCAAAGACTATGCACCGGTGAATACAATTAAACAAATCAAACGGGAAGTTCAGTTTTACACTCGGTGCATAAAATACTAAGTCACCTAAACCATAAACAAGTTGTTTGATCAAAGTACTCTTCCCAACATTAGAAGGCCCATATAAATATAAATGCTTCTTTTTATAGAAATATTTACTGGTAACATAACTGTCCCACCATTCATATACTTCAGAAGCCCAATCTATATCAACCCTAATCTCAGGATAAATATAAGAATAACCAATTTTTGTTTTCAATCTAACCTCCTCATACATATTCATCAAAAACTTGTAATTGTTTCTGTGCTCTACAATAAATGGGTGAGAAAATTGAAAACTCGCCATATTTTTAAAATAATAAAAGCACTGAGCGCGTAGAGACAACTCTGAAATACGGCAGTTAGTTAAATAATCCTCATCTTCTTTTGTAATATATTTTAATACATTCCGACGTGACCTACATTTTTGTACATCTAAACTTGTACAATTAAAAACTGCTCTGAAATATTCAGAAATTTCTGACAATAACAACTTGGCTGTGAACTCTACATAACAGTGAATATGGAACTCACTCTTTCTTCCGGTTTGACCTTTCTCCAAACTAATGCAGTACAATAACACAGAACAGAATAAGTTCAAATTTAACAATACCAAGTCTCTTATTAAGCGCGGTGGAGTCTCCCCACCATATGGCCATGTTATGAAAAAACTGCTTGAGGCCCGCTGTCTCGAGCGTTGACCTTGCCTGCTTGAACTTGCACCAGGCTGCTCCGCCTTCTGACCTTGACACTTAGAATTCTTTTCACTAGCCATACTCTCTTAACGCGTACGAGTATATAAGTAACACTAGATATACTCGTACGCGTACGTTTTATACTTTCACCTCCCACTAATAAAATGAACTAATTAAATGAAATTGATTATCCTTATCATTTAATCAATAAATGCACTTCTTTCGATTATACACAAAAATCATGTTGCCTAACTTGTCTAATTCATCGGGCATATTATTCAAAGGGACACGTCCTGTTCCCTAGTTAGGTAGTCGTCAAGTATGTCTCGTCTGAGCTGTTTGAGAACAGTCTTGTACTGTTACTGCACCTGTTGCACCTTGGGCTCAACGCCATATTGCTTTTTCAACCAGCACGTTTTCTGCAATTTGATGTTATTATCTTACAGACCCAGCCGGCTTCTTTTGTTGAATCAGCAATCATTTTCTTCACTGTGCCATTAATATCTTCAAGAGGAAATATAATAATTTACATAATCATTAATTTCACAGGTGGATTAATTTCTGAAGCGGTAAGTCAGCCTTTTTTATCCTACCCATCCTTATTACCTTTGGGTTATTATTATTACTATTATTATATCCTTACACTGGGATCTTTTCTGACTTATTTGCTGATAATTATTCACTTGAACAACGCAATCAACCATATTGCACAACACTTCCGCTACCGACTTCCTCAACTCAATTGGCACTATTACCACTGTAGTACTATTATTATTACATTTATTGTGGATTATTACTAATATTGCACATCCAAGTGTTTCAAGGAACTTTTATACCAGAACCTTGGCGGCTGTACATTACAAACGCAACAGTGTGTCCAGTCAACTCTACACAGCCTACTACATTAGTGCTGTGATTTGGGTAGCCTCATTCTCAAGTATTTCCCGTTTATTATTTTGTAACAAGTGCTAATTAAACTTTTATTAATATATCAGCTACGGTACATGCCCTATTGCTTTTCTTATATACTTACATATTTTTTCTTCATTATCATTAGACCTATTCTACCTTTACTCTTTCAGATGATTTAAGGGTTTATACATCTTTTCTCTTTTTAACATTGTTCTTATCTATTCTCAGGTTAGAGCTGGTCCTCCACTTCTACGAAATCGGACTGTAGGGGCTTGCTTCTACATCTGCCGCTTCTGACGCCAGTACCTAGGATCTGCATGTGCTATTACAGCATAATCCAGTCCATTACCATTGCGTTGAACAAAGACGTTGCCCGCTGAAGACTAGGTTTTGGGTTATCATCGCCTTTATGTGATGTAGTGACAGGAAATAAATGGAAATAAAAGGAAAAATAAAAATATAATAAAAGGAAAAATAAAAAGGCTAATTCTTATTTCTGGTCCACCTGATTCCCAATCTCCAGCAAGTGGTTTATTTACAACTAAATACTCCACACAGTATTTTCTTTGTATAATATTTTTGCTAATAAAACATTACTACTACTACTACTACTATATTGGCTTGTAAATGACACTCAACTAAAATCGTAAACAGGCTTGAAAACTGTATTCACATGTGGCATCGCGGTATTTTACAATTAAAAAATTAATTGTGTCTATGTATGCACCTGGCCATACTCATGTCGTACTTAAAGTACTTCCTTCTTTTTCGTCCATATTTAACTAATTTGTGCACTATTTTCTGTGTAAGATAATTTTAATTTGTTCATTAATTTCAAACACTGCGCGAGTTCCTTTAATCGCTTAGTAACATATACTAAAAAAAAATTAAAACAGTGTTTGCCCAAAGACAGTTTAAATTTTATTGTTACTTATAAGACACCAGATTGCTGAATTGTTAAGTATAAATATATCAGAAAGAAGGATTACCTTTCTATACAAATTAGCCGCCCGAAGAACTGCTATGGAGGTTAATATAAAATTTAATTTTAAGATAATACTTTATGTTGCATGGTAAGTGATTCTTTTTTGGCAACAATGAAAGTAAGAAAGTTGCGGACAAATACTTAGCATCATTATGGCTAGGAACAGCCTTATCAGTTTCAAACAGAAACTGATTATTTACTATTCGTCATTTCAGTCAACTTATTCATGCTGTGTCACATACAAACAATCATCTGTAGTTTACTATTAAATTTGAATTTTACTTTCTTACTTACTTAACCGGCGTCTTCCTTCATTTGGGTTGCCGTCACGTCACTTCCTCCTTCCTTCTTTTCCTATATCCATCTCCCAGATCTCTTCCGGACTGGTCTACTCTAAAATATTGAATTTTAATAAGTCAAAAAATTTGCCTATACTTAAAATCAAGTTCGGCTAGCTCTGCGAAACAACCACAACAACTATCATGACATAATTAAAGTGAACAAAATAAAAAATCTGGTGTGAAACACTCACACAACTTTTCTTACTCCATTATCAAATATTATACATTGACAAAATTTATAGTTTTTGTTCAGGTACCAAATTTAATAAAATTCGCCGAAAACTGAAAAAACTGTTCAGTAAAAGCGCACTTCCGGTTTACTAATTTTCTTGAACTCGGAATTTTTGCCATCTATTTATTTCTAATTAATTTTGTTTGGATGATAGAATTGTATAATCAACTATGACAGCACTTTAGAGAAAAACATAACCCCACCCCTCCCCCAAAAGTGCCATTAAATGAATTTTCCTAGAAAAATGTTTTAAATAAAAGTTGTAGCTCTTGTATGAGTCGGTAAATATCCGTAAGGATCTCGTCGGAGGCCACTTTGAGAAAGGAAAATCGCGCGAAAAGTGAAAAAATAGTTAGTTAAAGTGGTAACTAAACACACTTCGGTTATCCGATTTTATCAAACTGGACTTTCCCCACCATCTTTAATTCTAATTAACTTATTTAGATGTAGGATTGTTTAATATAAGTGAAATAGCGCTTTAGATGACCCCTAACCCCGCCACCTTCCCCCGTAAGTGACCCTACATGCATTTCCAGAGAAATGTGTCAAATAAACGTTGTAGCTCTTGGTCTATGTAGATGATATAGCAAGTTTGAAGAAAATCGTTGGTGGCATTTTTGGGAAAATTGCAAAAACTTAAAAAAAACCACTAAGTAAAGTGGTACTTCCGGTTTAGGAATTTTGACAGGTGACCCACTGTCAGATGCCATGATGATACCTAGACGGAATATCAAGTTTCAACTTTCTACGGTTTTTCGTTTTTGAGCTATGCTGTTCACAGACATACACAGACGCACAGACACAAACACACACAGACCATTTGCTAAAAACCACTTTTTTGGACTCAGGGGACCTCAAAACGGATATTTCCGGTGAAAACTCGATATCGAAAATTTGACACGATTACAATTTTTTTACAGTTTAGCTTCCAGGATTACTGTGGAAGCTAAAGAAATGCCTACCATCAAGCCTTATCTATCTGGCCGCTACTTTCAGATTAGTGCGTATCATCTGCTACTCTTTCTCTTACTAGGAGTAAGAGAAAGTAAAAATACTTCAAAAAATTAAACCTATAATACATAGATAAATACTAAAATAATAAATAAAATTAAATTTATCTTTTAAATAATTAAAAAATAAATAAAATATGATTTAATACCTTAAAAATATTATTTTCTGAATAAGCTGGGTTCTATGTTGAAGACTGTTGAATTAGAAGGAAAGTAATGTTTGAAAGAATTTAAAGTATTACTTTTTTAATAGCTAACGGTAACGAATTCCAGAGGGCAGCTGTATGAACAAGGTAGGATTTATGAAATAAGGATATATCCAACCTGGAGAGCCAGAGGCTGATTGCACCCCGAAGGATGGGCGATGGTGGCCACATACCCACGCCCTAATGTACAGAGACACATTGTCGCGTGTACACACTTGAATGCCTTGTGCTTCATTATTAGTAGCTAAATATGATTGACCTAGTTGGGATCGCTGCCTGCACAGTTATAGTACAAAGATAGTAGAGGATCTTGAACGCCATGAATTCAAAATGAGAAATGTAACGAATGTTACACACCCCAAATCTAAATCACCACTCGCACTATTCTTTGTAGATCTTGAACCACAATAAAATACGCCGGGAATATTAAATCTGAAAACTTTACTTTATACTGAAATAAGAATAGATGAATCACACAAAACAGTAGAACTATTACAGCGCAAAAGGTGCCATCAGTACGGACATACACAAACGTACTATAATCACGCTCCCAGATGTGTAAAGTGTGCTAGTTTGCATCCATCATCCGAATGCACTAAACCACTTGAAAAACCTCCGATGGGCGCTCTCTGCTTAGTCATGTGGCCAGCTGGAAAGAATGCGTGGTCCACAAAGAACTGCAAATTATTCGTCATCTTCCAAAAAAAGCCAGAGTTTTTCTCACCTACATTTATAATTCACTTCCCAGAACCACATATTTTCCTCTGTTGTGGAAATTCTCTACGATTAAAATAATACTAAAACCTAATTAATCTTCTCACCTTCTATCCTCATACAGGCCAATAAGTTTGTTACCTATTTTAGGAATAATACTGGAGATATTGTTATTGAAACGGCTTTACCCCATTCTGGATTCCATCACATCAGTTCATTCATTATTTCCATAGAAAGGGGGCACTTGAGCGGAAACAGTGCTACTGTGGCGCCTTCCTCGAAGTGGCTCAAGCCTTCGATCGGATATGGCATCCAGGATTACTGTGGAAGCTAAAGAAATGCCTACCATCAACCTATTATTTAATCATCAAGCCTTATCTATCTGGCCGCTACTTTCAGATTAGTTGCGTATCATCTGCTACTCTGACTACTCGCTGGCCGGGCCGGAATTCCTCAGTGTAGTATACTTTACCCGCTTTAATATACTGTATTCGCTTCAGATCTACCAACCTATACAAACATTCTTCTTTGCGCTTACGCTGATGACACCGCCATCCCTGCATCTAGCTCTGGTCCCATAATTGCCTCTACTCTCTACAGGATCATTAAAATAAAACAGAATCTTGGGCCAAAAAATGGCGGATTAAACTAAACTCACAAAAATATCAACAAACCATCTTTACATTGCGCCGTGCCTCCTGTCATTCAGAAACCTTCAATTCAATTTCACTCTCTCCGGCGATCTTACTTCGCTACTTTGGGTATACATCGACAAAAGAATAATGTGGAATCCACATACAAAACTAAAAAGACTGGAACTTAACAAACGGAATTCTATGATTCTCTTACCCTCAACTCTAATCCTCTTGTTCAAAATCTCACCTCCACAACTATACCTCCACCCCGTTGACTGAGCCGCTGTTGGCCCCGTGATCACCTCCAGCAATAGGAAGTAATTCCTGTGAGAGTGTTACCGCTGGGTAGCTTTTCTCCTCCAGCTAATCACGTCATTCATCATCACAAATCACCATATTTACTTATTATATTTATTTATGGAGGTTTTGAATTTCCAATTAAATAACAAAAATTAAAAAAATCTACCAAATATTGCGCAACATTGTCTCATTTCAAATGAGAGACCAATGTTCTGCGATTTTGTTCCAAAAACGTGTCTATAGACATGAATTTCGTCTCTCGATTGTCTTTAGACAATCGCTCGATTGTAACTAGACATTGTCTATGTACGGAAATCGCTCGACTTTGTATACAAGTTTGTACAAAACCTTAGGAAGGATAAAAGAGGAAACAAGTGACTGTCGAACTGATAATAGGAATTAATCGCGACTTCTTTTTAAATGCGCAAGTGTTCTAAAGACATCATGAACATGATCAGTCCATGAAAAAATCTAATCAACCGTTACACCCAGATATTTTAAAGTATTAGAAAAATCTACTTTTTTAAATTCAACTAAAACTGTGGGGATATTATTGTGACTATTTATAAATCGGGCAGAATCAAATATAGTAAAGGTGACATCTGTGCTTAAGAATAAACCATTTTGAAGAATTCATGTTTAAACTTTAATAATTTTAATTAATATGAGAAAAAGGCTGATCTAAATCTTAAGGAGGAAAAGATAAATAAATCTGAAAGAAAAATCAAACTGCACCACCAAGGGGATTAGGAATAACTCAGAATCGAAAAAACAATTTTAAAACTTGGTATCCATTCATTCACCAGGATATGAGACAAGAAGTTTTCGATCAAAACCATCAACCAAATACAACTTCAGTGAATGGATTTTCAGTTTTGGCGAAAATCACATGACAAGGACATCAGTTTTATTGAATATGTGGTTAGTCCGCAATGCTGGATTATATCCGTGAAAGTATGCTTCTTTTAGTAGGTTCTAACCGGTTTCGGATTCTATCTTTTCTTCAACTTTACCTCCACGCACCACGCTCAAGTGAGGCGTGACAGAAGCAAAAGTTAACCCGATTTTTTCGTGAAAACTAATTTCAAGAGGTTATGAGAAAACAAAGGCATATGTCCCTCTAAAGGACTATCAAAATCCTACCTGATTTCATCAGGTATATAATGTTATGTAGATTTAGAGGACAAAATTAGCTGATGGTGGTGCGCAGGATACATCCGCATAGTTCCCTTGATCGAGGTTTGCTTTTCCTAGGAACATCAACAACTCGCTGGCAGATGATAGGCAGTGTTGTCTTTAAGGTAATCAAGTATATGTAGTATAAGGTAATCAAGGATGACAATCTTTAAGACATTATGATGAGAAAAAAATTACCTGAGTTATCCTTATCCAGATCTGTTATTAAACCAACAATCTCCAATTCATCTAAGCATACTTTAAGAGAGACACTAACTGCATTGCGCTGAATCAAATCAAAGAATATCCAAATGAAGGAATTATCTGCAAAAAATGAATGAAACAGCTATTTCAGAAACAAAAAAAAGTAGCAAAAAGGGCGAGGCCGTAACAAATTTCGAAAACTTTGAAATTTTAGTATAATTATGAGCTATGGTTGAGTTTGCCTGAATAGGCAAATACACACAATCATTGTCGGTGAACTTGAATAAAAAATAATTGACAAAAACATATCACTTTTGTTAAAACGATGTCTATGACAGCTATATTTACCTCGGTAATTATGATTGCAAGGGTCCAAGGTGGTAGATAACGCTTCTAATAAGTAACTTTGTTCCAACAACGTAGTATACCCCGTTATTAAATTGAACTTCACTTTACTACCTTCAGTTTTCAGTATGCTAAAATATTGCGCAATAGCATACTATTTCTGATTAGCTTTAAATTTTCACATTTCATCTTGAACTCTATTTTCGATCAAAAAGAAATCAAAATTAACTTGGTTAGGTATTACATCACGATCCAGAAATTCTTGCCTTGGATTTCAAATATTCTTTTTGGTAATTATTTTATATACAATAACAATAAAATTAGCATACCTTGAAGAGATGACTTCTATGGATGTTTTTCAACATTGAGGATTTCCGCCTCTAGTATTTCAATCATTTAAAAAAATTTGAAACAAATCAGTAGTCTTTACATTGGGTTCATCATTCATAAAGCGAAACCTCCCTACTTCATCAAATCCTAAGCATGAAAGCGCCAAATGTTAACAATTCATACAGTGAAATATCGATGTAGCAATAAGATCGATGTTGTTAAAATAAATTAAAAAATGTGTACTTTTTGATACTGAAGATTAAAAATGCAATATTGTTTTAGTTTTCGGCTTTGTATAAATACAAAACAAACGTAAATCACCAAAATGAAGTGTGAATTATTAAAAAATAATTTATAATTGGGTGTTTTCTTTTGCTAATAACTCTTGATAGGTGATTTTCCTCACAAAATAATATGGAAACATCGAAATAATAATGTGAGACGATTGGAGTAAAGACCAAAATGAGGAAGTTATTCAGCAAGCTGCCTTTGAAATTTATAAAAACTGATTAACTTATGGAATCATTGAAAGGCAGAGTTATAACAGTGGACTCATATGGTGAAGCAAAGAAGTCGTACCTCACACAAAAAATTTACAAATGCAGTTATAAACAAAATTCCTCCTCTATTTTAGAGGACTTTAAACAGTAATACCAAAAATAATCCTTTATATGCCAAATAGGCTAATTTTTGTTAGGTTATCCTTCCGGATAAATTTGTCGCTTAATATATTTGTTTTTTTTTTTATTTTATAAAACTGTAAACAATAACAACAGGGTTGCAAATTTCAGAAAAATTATCAGAAGTCTTGAGCGAATCTTTTACATTTCACACTAGCAAAACTAAACTAATCCTTTTCCTGCAATGCCAAAAATCAAGGTAAACAGAATAGCGGTGCGGCACGGTTTTATTGGACCTATTAGTTGCAGTTAAGTAAATAACTAATTACTAGTATGTCATTTAATTTCTTTTGAGACTTGGGAAAACTTACACACACACACACACACACACACACATCCATACACCTCTGGTGCAACTCCGCTTACCAACGGCGATTTTTATTGGAAGCGTATGTTAGGCATGCCACAGTTCCCACCCCGTGTGGATAGCCTACCCTTTCGTTTAATTTGCATGGTCTTGATCTGTCTTTTGGCATTTTGCATTGGAATGGGTTCGGTCTGGCTTTTTGCATCTTCTCTCGCCAGCTTGTCGGTTTATTTATTTACTTATTACCATAGATATCATAATGACTTGGTAGTTATATGGATGATCGGTTTTCCACTTTTGTAATTATTCTCTGCAATATCGAACAGAGAAAAACTTTTGCAAAACTGTCAAGTATGAGTGTCTTCTGCTGTTTAAGGCCAAGATGACGCCTGGGAATCACCAGAATAAACATGCTTCTCTCGCGTCGAATAAAGGTCTCCTCTGCCAACAGGATCGCAGCAACATCATCAAAGTTTGAGTATTCTGACTTCAGGTTGGTAAAGAGTTCGCAAGATAATTAGCATGTTCATTTTTCAAAGCTGTCTCTGTTGATCTATCTGTATAGACAGGTAGCGACTGTATATTGGGGTATTTGTAGTTTCTCGTGAAGCTGCTTTGAGTTCAGTTTCATTGATACTTATTTTAATAGACTATTTACAAATGTCATGGGAAAAAAATAATGAGAAAAAGGTTGTAAGTTCTATAACTCATGATAAAGCTCTCTCTTATGAAGTGGATACCAATAATAAACAATAAAATATAAACCAAATACAAACACATTCTCTCACTTATTTAGGCAGTGAAAATAAATGAAAATTCAGTGATTTTCAGTGTGATCTGAAAGAAAGTTTCAGAAACTTTTGAAAGTAGGGATTATACTTAATACTCATGATACTCGCAATTCTTGATTATTTCAATATTCTGTCTGTAAAGTTCCTTTACTGAAAAGCATTAATTTTGATTTAGTTAGATTATTATTTAGATCCCAAGTCCCAGTTTCAGGACAGTTCATTAACTGATCGACTATTTTCTGTCATCCATCAGGTTCCTGACTATCAACACAACGCGATCAGAATGTATCTGTAATTTAAAGTTAAGGCCCACTAAAACAATGCCGCCAGCTAATATTCCTGGAGGTCGTTTAAATAGAGGGAAAACACAAGCGTCTGAGCAAGCAAGCTTGTCTGACAATTACATCTCTTGTGATATTAAACACACACGATATCCATTGTCTACTCCATGCCCTTGCCTGAGTTTTATTCAGACTTTGCACATTAACACAAACTTATTCGATAAACCATATGAATATAATTTATAAATCAGATCATGCCTGTTTACACGAATTATTGTTAATACTTGGTACCGAGAGTACGTGCTACCATTTGTCTCCAAAAGTTTATTATTTGGTTCTGGGTATCCTCATCAAAGAACAGAAAGCCCTATCCTGAGGTAAAAACTTAAGACATTTTTTCATATGCTTATGATCTATCCAGAAAATGTACTAATGTGACTGAACGCAGAATAACTGCCCGAGAAACTATTTATCCGCGTTAACCTGATATAGAGTGGGTATGCCTCTATCGAGGGTGCTGGTGTAATCTGGCAAACTTTACTGAAACCAACCTTAACCTTTCGACTAAAGTAACATCTTAGTGCAATGTATAGTTTACCTGTATAATATTAATGAACTTGAAAGCATTTTTAAAATCCAAATTTGAAAAATTGCAAAAAACATAAATTGCAATAAATGCAAAAAAAAGAAAGGTTTGTGTTTTTAGAATTTATTCAATTTTAAATTTGAAATGTTAACCGAACAGTTGACATTTTTCACCTTAAATGTGAAACATTTTTTGGATGAATCACGGTAAACCAAATGCTTGCACTCTAATGTAATCACATTCCAATATTACCTGATATTTTCTATGAACTAACAGGTAATCCCTATCATTACTATATTTTTGTTAAGGGAACTACACTTGCAGCAAAAATCCCAAGTTTGAAGAAAAGTTGTCATTTAGAATTACAATTATTGTTTGAAGAGAAAGATGTATGAGTGGGTCCCACCAGATATTAATGAAGAAAGAGAAATATTTATAACAACATTTATGCAATATATTACAATCATTTATAATTTCCCATGAATATCCATACATATATCAATAGTAATTTATAGTATGGTAAAAATATGGTATGAATAAAAAGCCGCTCAAGAAAATAATTAGGTATATAATAATAATTAAACAATTTATCGATCTGTAAGAACCTACTCAAGCTTTAGAAGGGAATTTTTTTTTGTAAAGCCTTTTTAATGGTTTATTACAATATTTAGCTTTCGAACTTAGCCATCTCTGTATTATAGCCCAATAAACACCAGGGAGGGGAGAATGCATGAATATGTTTCCAATTTTTTTATTAAACGAAACTTTAAATTTTTCCATTATATTAGAATTTCTCCTTTTTTTGAGGAAAATAAAACTTTTAGAAAGGGAAACTTTGTGAGGAGGATAAAACTTTTAAAGCGTTGGTTTTAACCATGCAACACTGCTGTCAACAGTCTTGCAACAGTCTTGAATTCAGAGAGCATGGAATTAAAGCCGGATGCCGGGAAATAATCTGTGATTTAGCATTGGATCATTGTTAGTTTTCGCTGATATATGCTTGCATTTTGAGCTTATTAATCTTTAGGTGATATATTATTGTTTTAGTTTTCAGATTCTAGTTTTGTCGCATTTCCAGTAATAAAGGTGTGAGATCAATTTATTTGTTTACTGTTAATTAAATAATTATTGGAATGTTACCTAGAATAATGTTGTTGAGAGATCTAGAATGATTTAAATGGAAATAAATTAGAATTTTACAGAACTAAAAGATCATAAAATTGAGAGTTTTAAAGAGGTCGTTTTTTATTAAACTACATGAACTTATTGATTCATAGATAGAAATTGAGTAAACTTCTATTTGCCATTTCTTTGAATAATCATTTAGTCTATCTTCAATCATTGTTTATCTTCAGTAATTGTTGAAACGTTTTGAACAGGTTAAAAATGAATTTTAGATTGGCTGGGGTGGATAAATTGAGAAAAGGTACCTGCATCAAAATAGAGGAATAGTTCAGAACGTCGACTGAGAATAAATAGTTCAACAGATGGGTCAGTTCTATTATTTTTTTTATTTTTGTTGCTTCATAATCATTTCCTGTGAATGATTTTAGTACTAAACTAAAAATATTACTATTAACTAATCAAATATAGAGAAAATTAATTTTATTGACTATTGTTTCTCTAAGTTAGAAAAGTATAATGTTTACTAAACACCTTCCCCAATAGAATCAATCAGTGTGATGCCTAAAAAAAAAAAAAAAATCTTGAAGTCAACTCTCTATTTCATATCCTTTCTCTTACGATGGATGAGAATTCGAAACCGGTCAGAACTAACAAAATTAAGGATGCTTTGTGACTGACAACAACATACTGTTAGTTGCAATCCAACTTGAGGACCACCAAACCATATTTAACAATTTACACTTGAGCTACATAATCCGCTAAGTTTCATATTATTTACTTTACAAACTTTGATTTCCAAATCAAAGTTAATTCTGGAGGAGCTGATAAGTCAGCATTGTGGACCCAGCCATCTATTGAGATGATAGGTCTGTTATAGTTCAAAGAGAGATCTAATAACCGTGATCTCACAGTTCTCACAGCTCTTATATAAGCACGTAAAGGATCACTAAGCTTATAGTGTGGTTCTGCGATACTGGGTGCGATTCCTGTTTATGGCTTTAGATTTTTTTTTTTGTTAAGTTTGTAGTAAAGAATGTTTGCCACCCGCCTCCAAAACACTTGTCATTGGATGTAACCGGTCTGAAAAATTCTAGGTTATTGGGCAATATACTTACATTCTTTTCACTTTTATGTTTTATTTATTTATTTTATTAACCAGTTACCATCAGTTAACGAAGATAAATTACATGGATTTGACGGCCTGTTCATGAGGATTACTAACTCATACTGCAGAGACAGTTTCACAGTCCCTCATACTACAGTTTCTAAACAAAAAAATCCATCATATGCTTTTAAATTGGATTCGCATAAAGTATAAGAAACTGACTCATTTTTATTCTACCATTACCTTGCGGCTCAAATCTAATGCACCATTCTTATTGATTTATTTATTTACAAAACATAAAAAGAGGCTTCAGGCTCACTGTCTGCATACGCTCACCAGGACTAAAAACAGTATTATGAATACAGTAAAGACGACATTGTTATATGCTAAGGAAAAATAAAATAAAAAACCTTTACTATTATAACTAAAGTACCTACTAAAGCAGAATATGCTTTAGTCTCTTATGTTTTAAGAGATTTTAAATTATAATTGACAATATTAGATACACAAATGTGTGCTAGTTGCACACAAGCTGACAAATTTATCTGTTAGATGTTAGACTTGTTTGGAAATATTAATCTAAGTGCAGCATGCATATAATCAATTGGTGTCCATCTGGATAGGACTCGATTAGTCTTAACCCTTAACTAGGCGCGTGGAAAGAAGTCGCACTCACAGGCGCACGGGGTCATTTTTGTCCCCACCAATTAAACAGTTAAAAGAGACGTCCTTAAGTGATTAGTTAAATGACATTCACATTACATGACATTATAGGATGGGATAAAGGAAATAACTGTTAAAGAAACAAAAATATATATATATATATGTATATTATTTTATTAAATAAAATTAAAAATAAAAAAAAGTCTTAAGATAAGTTTGTAAATTAACATCGAAATTCGCAATAGGTTTTTGATGCCTTAATTTAAATCTCCAATACAGTCAGCACATATTATACTTGAGTAACCGTTGCAAGTAAAGTTTTTGCACTTAGACCATTTCTATGATAGTTTTTTTATCTTCTTTTCTGGGGCACATTTTGCACCTCCCGCGATTCGGGCCAGGTGCAACTTCTAGACGTTTTCAAGACCAGTCCAACTTCTAGGACTACTCTAGACGTTTTTACTTCCTCTCCTGAATGCAATTTAATTTTCTTCCTTAGTGGTTTGGGAATATTTTATTGGAATTGTGGCATTCTGATGTGTCGTTCTACCCCTAAACTTCTCAAAAACTTCCTTCTTACAAGAAAATCATTCTTCATAGCGGTGTTGTATAGTAATGAGCATTTATGGCCGTTCCATTTAGAAAATGAAAAAATATAGCCAGAGGCCACCTTCTAATGCGTCTACCAACATTGAAATTTGCGCACAATTGATGGCACGTATCGACCCCTCCTTTAGTTGTGATGTAAAAGGTTATTATTTCTGGTTTTGCTTTGGCTCCAGTAGATGTATCAATAGTAGCATAATGGTGCATTGTAGATAACGATATGACAGTCTTATTTTTAGCAGTAACATAAGACAGTAATGTTGTATCTTCTGTAAATCCAAACATACTGTTGTAAATTTTTTCTCTTTATTGGGCTGAAAGTCTGAAGGGATTTCTCGATTATTTTTTTCTTAATGCGCCCACAACTGTCAACTTTTTCAGCTTGAGTTCCTGAGCTAATTGATATACCAAGTTATCGCAAGTTATATTTCTCTTGATGTCTTGAACAGGTTCTATCGACCGGTTCACAATTGACAGAACATTATTTTGTTGATGAAATGGTCCATTAGTTGTTTACCGACATATATTTCAAATTTTACTAAATAATTCATTCTGGAGTCTACGAAGGCCAATTCTTTTATTCCATATCTCTTTGGTATTTTAGGCAAATATTGCCTGAATGGACATTTCCCTCTGAAAGGTATCAACTGTTCATTTATCGTACAATATTCACTTGGAGTAAATACATTTTTGAAATTATTATTCAGACCTATCTCTTATAGGGAACCAATTTATCTAGCTTCCTTGTTTCTCTTGACGAGTCCTGCTCGTCTGCATAATCCTCTTTTCCCCTACCATGTGGAAGTTCTTATAAAAGTGGTGCAGCGATGGTGGTACCCACTTCAGAGACACTGCAAATCTTTAAATTTTAAAGTATATACAGGCTGGATCGAATGGGTAGTACCCATGAGGGCCAAGTTCTAATTGCTCTTTGTGATGATCGATTTCAATCAACCATTTGATATTCATCTTCAAACGATGATTTGTAGAATACTACCCCAAAATCTGTTGCTCGAAATTGAAGCTCAGCCATCTCATATATATAAAAATCTTGTTTCCCGTTGACCAACTTGGGGCATTGTTGTTATTGAATAAAATTCTATAGTTTTTAAAATCTTCTAATCTCATATCATACAAATTTACTAATTCCTAATTATATTATAATAAGCAAAAAACTAATTACAAAGGTTTTATTTACATTATTTACAACTTAGTATATTTTTTTGAGAGAACATTTTTGGAATGTTATTTGAAATATAAGATTTTTGTGAAAAGCAATCTGTGTACAACAACTTGAGTTGTAAGAAAGACGTTTTATTAGAATTTCAAATATGTTCTCATACATAGTATCTATTTGAGGCTGGGTTAGACAATTGAAGTTTAATATAATTTGAAATCTTAGCTGTGGTATCACTAAATTAAGTAAAACACAATAGTTGCTTTGTGCCATCCTTGCTTTGTCCCTTCTTGCCATATATGCTTCTCATTCCTGTTCACTAACATTTTACGTTTCATAGGCAGAGCATGTGTTACATCTGTCTTTTCTGGTACAGCGTGGTGCAAAGCAATGCTTGTTTACTTGTAAACACTGTAACTGTAACTTACTGTTTAGGCCGTAAACAACTATATTGTCTTAGACAGTTAGAGTAAAATTTGAAATACATAAATCGAGAGAAAAAAAGAAAGAAACAAATCAAGTATTTTCTTTTCTTGGAATTCTTAGTGAAGATAAAGAAAATTATTTTAGAGACATTTTCCGTCGTAGCCTGCTCGTTTTCCGTGGTAGCGTTTTTTTCAGACAGCGTGACAATACAGACTTGCACAGAGCAAAGAGTGTTGAGAACTAACTTTGCTCTGTGCAAATCTGTGTTGTCACGCTGTCTGAAAAAACGCTTCCTGAAGATGGGCGAACGCCCGAAACCGGTCGATGACCACAAAATGAACAGGCTACCACGGAAAATGTCTCTGATGCTTTCCAGCTCTGCGGAACCAACCACCACACAAAATTGTTTTCCTAGTGTTGTTACCTCTTTAATCAAGTGATATACAAATTTATGCTTATACAGCATAATTAGATTATGGTAAAGTTACCGTTATTATATATTATATGATTTTATTCATTTATTATCATGCTTTCTCGTTTATTGCCACACATGTATTTTAGGATATTTCTATTTAATTTGCAAATTTTCACGTTACTAGTGCACCTCACTGCGCGATATGGATGCGGAAATATATAGGGAGTACTTCACTTGACTTGTGAACGAAAAAGCCTAGACTGACTCATTATTATTCATTATTCTTAGTCATTATTATTTTATGGAATATTTGCCCATCTACTGTAATTTTACCTAGCTAATAATTCTTCTATTTAGGCAGCTTGCCCTACCTGTTGAGTGTATTCGGTACTACATCTTTTTTCTTTATAACATCACGTTATACTGAGTAGACATAATGATAAATTGAGTTCTTCAAAGACTTTGTAAAATTTAGTTTGTCAGACAGAAGCCACTTTGTCCATTTTGCTTTTAATATATACACATTATAAAGTTATTTTTTTTTTTTGGAAGAAAACATTGACTCTAAGTATAACATTGTGGTTATCTTTCTGCATTTTTGCTTTTCTTGTTCGTTATTATCTTGCTTACCTCAGGTTGGTCCTTCACTTAGATTTTGGTTCCGCATTTGTTCATAGCCGCATTTCGAATTGTGCAAAATGTTATTTATGTTTAGACCTATATTATAATTATTTTTTACCCAC
>JAAEAF010011944.1:0-12683 GCA_011037195.1 Triatoma infestans | reverse complement strand
TTGTGATAGTAACTAAACGGAAAAATGGCACACAGACACACAGATATGGTTTTTCATATTTGGTGGACATCAAAACATTTCAAAATGAAAATTTCTCAAACCAAGTAAGTAATGTTACGATTTAAATCAAACAGAGCTATCTCAATATTTTCTTAAGTATTGACACAGTGGCACTTCCTCTAGTGGTATAAATTTCAGCCATAACATCTGTCAAAAGTGACTTGATTGCCTATAAATGGACAGCACAAATTATACATCGCCCTAGAACGTTGTAACAGGCCAGATACACTAACTTAACTGGGTTCATACTAACATATATATATATATATTGAAGTAGCGTCCCAGGGATTATAGTTCCATCCAAATTGCTAACTGTCACAAACAACAACACTTGATGCCAAACTTCCAGGACATACATATATATTCTGGCAAAACAATTCTAACATAATGTATCCAAACTAAAGCAGTAGACGTAAGTAAACTCGACATTTCAGTGACAGGTCTGATTCAAGCGTAAATGAAAATAAATCTTTGGTTGAATACAATGCAAATATCTCCTTAAGGAGTTAGTCCTATTTAAAAATACCACATATCATAAATTGTAGTAAATTTAATTCCGACGTATTAATTAAGAGATGAGCTAAAATATTGAAAGCTTCACCTCCCACCTAGCTGGTATTTCAGCAATATCTCCTCAAGGAGTAGTCCTATCTAAAAATACCAACAGAACATAAATTGTAGTAAATTTAATTCTCTACAATTTTAGTTCTATACAGTTTTATCATTCTGTTAATATTAACCAAGATATGAGCTAAAATATTGGAAGCTTCACCTTCCACCTAGCTGGTATTTCAGCAATATCTCCCTCAAGGAGTAGTCCTATCTAAAAATACCACATGACATAAATTGTAGTAAATTTAATTCTCTACAATTTTAGTTATATACAGTTTTATCATTCTGTTAATATTAACCAAGATATGAGCTAAAATATTGGAAGCTTCACCTTCCACCTAGCTGGTATTTCAGCAATATCTCCCTCAAGGAGTAGTCCTATCTAAAAATACCACATGACATAAATTGTAGTAAATTTAATTCTCTACAATTTTAGTTATATACAGTTTTATCATAGAGTTAATATTAACCAAGATATGAGGTAAAATATTGGGAGCTTCACCTTCCAATTAACTGATATTTCAGCAATATCTCCTTATGGAGTAGTCCTATAAAAAAATACCACTGAACCTAAATTGTAGTAAATTTAATTCCCTACAATTTTAGTTCTATACAGTTTTATCATAGAGTTTATTTATTTATTTTTTTTTTTTTACAATGCAAATTTATTTCTTATCTAACAATAGGGGGATAATAACTTTTGGAGGTGGGCGGGTGTAGCGGTTGATAGAATGGGATGCCCGCATTGTGTGAAGAAAATTAAGTTAGGGTTTTTCCGGTCCTGGTTGAAGGCAATGTTGTGATGATGTTGGTAAATCGAGTTTTCAAGTTGAACCCACAATGTTTCTTGGGGCTACTTGTTTTGCTGTGAGTACCTTATGAGAAATTTTATTCTTTAAAATAAATATATTATATACACTCGTATATATATATATATATACTTTGTTTCGAATCCCTAAGGAGTTACGGACGAATGTAAAAGATTGTACGGAACTTATTCCTAATCAATTTTACAGTAACCCACATCACATTCTCTTGCAGCAATTTACTTTGTTATTATTCACAGATTTCAATCAAATTTGTTATGTTTACCAAATCTGTACGCACACATAAAGGCCTATCATTTTTATTTTAAACATTTTCTCGCAAAAATATGTATTTGGGTGGGGGGGAGCTAGTTTTGATGATAACTGTTAAATCTTTCGTCTATATAGGGTGTGTTTAATATTATTAGCGCTCTTTATTGGACTACAACGCAATCACTTTTTCTACCTGCCTGGGTAAATATACTTCACCCTCCCACACTAGCGAATCAATTTTTCTAAATATTTTCCCTAACGTAGCATTATTCTTATTCAATAATTTATAAGTATGTTTGGGGGATACGAGCTTGGTGAAGGGTCTGGGTTAAGCTCTAGCAAATATTATACCAGGAGGGTAGGAAAATGTCTCCCAATGTTACAATGTGACGCAGTTTAGTAACGGACATTCAATAAACATTATCCACATCTGCCTACAACAAATCATAGTATGAGCTCCTATCTACATCAAAATCCTGATACAACGGAATATAAGCTGCTGACTAAACTATTTAATTTTATTAGACAAATAATATAAAAAAAATCCGGTGTGAAACACTCACACGACTTTCTCTTACTCCTTTCAATACAATTATTTATAAAATTACCGATTTCTTTTTTTGTAACAACTAGCAATCTATCAACCCATGTAGGTAGAGAAGTGATTACATTATAGGCCACAAGAGCTCACTAATAACATTGAACCAACCCAAATAAAATTTTAAAATTGAACGACACAAATTCCACACAACTATCTAAAAAAAAAATCAAGGTTTTTATGAAAAATGTACTAAATAAAAGTGATAGGCCTATATGTGTGCATGTATATTAAAATTATATAGTTGGTAGAACCGTGGATAATACTCTTCTTTTTTTCTTTCTGCAATAGGGGCGCGCGAAACATCTATGGTCATTGCCACCCGGAGCCTTCTCAGTGCACTGGCCAGCCTCCGGACAGTGTTCTTCTCTCGTTACAGACAACACTGTTCATCACCGAAAAGTGAGCTGTAGAGGATCCTAGGTAGAAAAAAATTTAAGGACAGCACTGGACTTGAACCCGAGTCCTCTGCGTGGTAATCCAACACGCTAACCACTGAACTAATCCTTTCCCTGTAGATAATACAGAGTGATACTTTAGTGGAAAGCTTCGACATTATTGTTCCCAATAAACACTCCCTATAAACATTAAGTGTCTGCGCGTTACCACTGAGCTAATCCCCTGCTTTTCCCCGGGGAAAAAGGTTTTTTTAAATAATAGTGATAGGTATTTATGTTGTGTATGTGATAGATGTAGTTGTAGATTGTTGTAGGGAATTATTGCACTGCGACCTGAAAATTCTATTGTGCCCCCACCCCCGCGGAGCCTTCTCCAATGCACAGCCGGCCTCCAAGCAGTGTTCTCTAGCTACAGACAACACTGCCCATCACCGGACTATGAGTTGTAGAGGCTTCTAGGAAGAGAAAATCTAAGGGCAGCATGCTGGATTTAAACCCGGGACCACCGCGTTGCTTGTCCAGCGCGCTACCACTGAGCTAATCCTCTGCTTCTCCCTTGGCTTTTGCCAATTAACTAGGGATAGAGACACCCTAATTTGTGTACTGTGTTTGTCCTTGTCTGTAAAGTGTAGTGTATGTAGTTTAAGTGTATTGTGTACTGTTCTAAAGAAGTGCATGTATCGTAGTATTGAACTGTGGTAACCCTTAGGGTCTCTGCTCCCCAAGTAATTGCATGCAACAGATACTCTTTGTAAGCACGTGTTGATGGTATACGAAGTTTACGAAGTCAAATCGTGTTCGAATCATTCTTCGAATGGTATACGAAGAAAAATCAATCGAAGCCGTTATTTCGAAAAATGTCAAAAAACTTTAGTCTATAAAGACGTACTTCCGGTTAATTGATTTTCTTCAAAATTGAAATTCTATCAATGTTTCTAATGTATATTAATATTATGTAGATGTGAGAACCATACATTGTACTGAAGTAGTACTTTAGAGGAAATCTTAACGCTACTGTCCCCCCCTTAAAAAGCACTTTTCCAAAAAAAAAGTTTCAAATAAAAGTGATAGGCATTCATGTGGGTAGATAATATACGAAGTTTAATGATAATCGTTTGAACTGTTTTGTAAGAAAATCCTTTTAAAGCTGAAAAATAAAATTGATATCCGTTGCCTTGGTAATCCCGCCCCCCCTTAACGATATAATATCAAGTTTGAACCAATTTAATTTTTGTAAAAATTAAAAAAATAAAATAAAATAAAAACCGTACAAAATAAATTAAAGTTGATTACAGATTTTTCCAAATTTGTATTTTAATTGGGCAATTAAGTTTGTTGATAAAGACTACAAAGGTACCAACGCCTTCTGTATGATGGAAGGTAATATAACCTGATTTGTTTACATACAGCCATACATCGAAAAACCTAGGTTTTGATCATTTAAAAGGAAACAGTAATTACGGATACCAATATATGTATTTTTATTTATTTATTTATTTTTAATTGAGTATTTTATCTTTCAAATTAAAAAAAATGGAAAAAAATCTGTTGTGAAACACTCACAGACTACCTCTTACTCTCCAATTAATACAATTTAATTAAATTAAACTTTTCTTCATAATTGCAATGTTTAGTTGGATGGGCTGGCCAGAAGATGGTGGGGATTATACTTGTAATATATGTGAGTAGGCACTGTGAGCGGCCCTTGTGTCTCAAGACCATGTAGCGGCCATTTAAATTTAAACCTAGATTACATTAGATTGACAAAAATGGGAGGGCGAACCTCATTCCATTGCGGCCTGCTTTAAGAGGTCTATTGTGGATCCATTAAAATTATAGCACATCCTAATCAGGCCCTAGCAAAGGCTACAGGTGACTCCTTCATAAAGCTCATCGCTTTGGTATTGCTTGTCCCTCCAGTTGAAGAAACCTTGGTACTCATCAGACCGGCACACTCAAAAAGGATGTGAACCATTGGTTTCCAACTCGGCCTTGCATAATCCAGCATAGCGCGTAATCGGAGCATGTACCTGGCTATTCAACCTACAATACCCTGCAGGTGTCCCTTCGACTATGGCTTTAGTAGAAAAAGACTATATGAGCTTTCTTCTCTGAAGGATGTGCTTCTACTAGTGTGGGTGCCAGGTCACATGGGAAATTTTTGGGAATGAAGAGGTGGATAGGTTTGCCAAATTAGGCGCCTCTCTCTCTTCTGGCACATGTCTGTCAGGCTTCCAATCATGGACAGCTTCACAGCATTCATCCTTATAGATGAGCTTAGTTGGCTGTCGGCAGTCCAAAATGTCCATCGGGGATCCGGACAGGGTTATTAGTGAGACGTTGCTATGTCTTTCACGGACCTTCCTCAGGCATCCGGTTGGATCCCCCTTAATGGACATTGCAGTTTAAGGAGACATCTCTACGTAATGGGGCTCATGCTGGATCCATTTTGTAGAATCCGTAAGACAGAGGAGGAAAACACCCATCCATCTTATGACAGATTGTCTGGGTTGTGAGGGGATTAGGTTCAGGAACTTTCGCCAGAGCAGATGTCTGTGGAAGAGCTTAGGCTATTTCTCTTTAAGGTAATTGTCCGATTTATTTCGGACTGCGGTGATTCCTTAGATGAATTAGACCAGGGTCTGGATATTGGTTCTAGACCCGGTTTGTTGTTGTTTTTCTTTGGGGTAGCTATATGGCCCAGTGAGGCTTTGGATATCGTAGGGTTTGGTCCCTCCCCACAGACAAATAATAATAGGTTTAGTAGATCTCTGGTAAATTTAGGTAAATGTCTTTGGATAAAGAATTTAGCCTGCCTCTGCCTTGGTGTTTTTTCACCACCATTGCAGACGCTGGTCTTCTATCGCCAGTCCTTGGTAGAAGCTTGAATCTTGATTAAATTCTATTAATTAGAGTAAGAGAAAGTTGTATGAGTGTTTCACACCAGATTTTTTTTTTTTCTCTCTCCTACCAAGATGAAAGGCAGGTATTCTAGAAGGTGAAGGCTTTGCCCCCTATCAACCGTAAAGTCCTAATACCTTTCTAATATATCTTTTACCTATCATAGTAAAATACAGTTTCTATAATTAAATTTGGAAGGAAATAGAGGTAGTAAGAGGTGATACTACTCTAAATCCAGAAGCTATAGTAGATAGATTTCTTAGGGATCAAATTCCATATTATCTGGGGCACACAGAGAGACCTTTCCTTTTGAAGGATTTCAATTTTATTATTTTTTCCTTTTATTACAGCTGGGAACCCAGATTTTCTGGGATAAAATATATTCTTTATATAAATAAAATAAAAAGGAACAAAAAATTACTTTCTCTTACACGAAAATTTTACACGACTTACTTCTTCTCACAACAGTAAGAGAAAGAAAGAAAATCTGTGTGAAACACTCACACCACTTTCTCTTACTCCAGTTTTCAAAATTATAACTGACAAATATGTATAGTTTGTGTACCAAATTTAATGAAATTCGTCGAAAACTGAAAAACTTTCCAGTAAAAGCGCACTTCCGGTTTACTAATTACTTGAAACTCGGAATTTTGGCCATCTATTTATTTCTAATTAATTTTGTCTGGATGATAGAATTGTATAATCAACTAGGATAGCACTTTAGATGAAAATCTAACCCTACCCCTCCCCTAAAAGTGCCCTTAAAAGAATTTTCCCAGAGAAATGTTTTAAATAAAAGTTGTAGACCTTTGTATGTTTAGTTTATATATGATGTTTCAAGAAAATCATCGGAGTCATTTTTGAGAAAATCGCGAAAAAGTGAAAGAAAAAACTAGCAAAGTGGAACTTCCGATTGAGGAATTTTGACAGATGACCAAAGTTGTCAGATCCCATGGTGATACCTAAACGGTATATCAAGTTTCAACTTTCTACGGTTTTTCATTTTTGAGAGCTTGCTGTTCAAATACACACACATACACCATTTGCTTAAAAACCACTTTTTTTGGACTCAGGGGACCTCAAAACGGATATTTCCAGTAAAAACTCGAAATCGAAAATTTGACACGATTACAATACTTCCTCTTACTAGGAGGAGTAAGAGAAAGTAAAAAATGGCCGGCACGTCTCACTAATTACAATTTCACATAACTTTAAAAAAAAAAAAAATAAATAAATAATCCTTCAATCCATTCTTTGTTTTGATTTATACGCGAGATATGCAGTATATAAATTTGCATACAAAGCGCATAACATGACTGTGTTGCTCAGCTAATGTCCATCCATACACTGAGGGCATTTTTATTATTATTATTTTTTTTTTTTTTTTGGAGTGATTTAAATATTACAAAGTTGTTTAAGAACAAATTTACGATGAAAGTGGAAAGTTTTTGGTTATGAAATAAGTAAATTCAAAATAGCTAGGGGGGGGTTACGCCCCTGAGACCAGATAAATTTATAGATTCCGCTCTTCGAATAATTAATTTAATATAACCTGGAAAAGACTTTTTAAATAAAAAGTGATAGGCTTGTTTGTGTGTGTGTGTGCGTGTGTTTATGTCTATGTATGTGTGGCAAAATATTTTTTTAAAAACCCCCAAAAAATATCTTTAATTAAGTACAAAATTTCTTGATATTCCGTTTAGGTGTATATTCCGCTATCGCTATCTGGACACACATTGGTATTCCTGATTTTTACTTTAACGGTTTCAAAACAATTTTTTTTTTTTTAACTTCGAAATCTATCTACACATATTATATAAATACTCTTTCACTTTTATTTGAAACATTTTTTGGGGGGAAATTTGATATTTGGGAGTTTCGCAGGGGGAAACAATAGCGTTTATGCTTCCCTCTAAAGTATAACTTCAGTATAATATATGGTTCTACCACCTACATAATATTAATACACATTAGAACTATTACTAGAATTCCAAATTTGAAGAAAATCGCTTAACCGGAAGTGCCAATTTTGATTTATAATTGCGCAAAATGTAAATGCCTATCACTTTTATTTGCAACATTAAAAAAAAAAAAATAATAAAGTTGTTTTTAGAAAAATTTTGGGTTGGTTCAATGGTAAATGCGTGCTCTTCTGGACTGCATGCCTATGTGAGTACTTAAATTTATTTGATGTAAGACAAAGTCGTGTGAGTGTTTCATATCAGATATATTACTTTTTCTAATTCCTTTCAATACAATTATAATATAAAAAAAAAAATGTGATAAATTTTCTTTAAATTCAGTATATACTTAAGGGAAGGGATTAGCTCAGTGGTTAGCGTACTGGACTCCCACGCGGAGGACCCCGGGTTCGAGTCCAGCTGTGCTGCCCTTAAAATTTTTCTTCCTAGGAATATTTTACAGCTCATTGTCCAGTGATGAACAGTGATTTTGTAAACAGAGAACACTGTCCAGAAGCCGGCAATGCATTGAGGAGGCTCCCGGGCGCTAATGACCATAGATGTTGACGTCGCTTAAATTTGAAAAAATAAAAGTCAAAAGCCTATTCTATAAAGTCGCACCTCGGGTTAACCAATTTTTACTTTCTCTTACTCGTGGTAAGACGAAGTATTGTAATCGTGTCAAATTTTCGATTTCGAACTTCCACCGGAAATATCCGTTTTGAGGTACCCTGAGTCCAAAAAGTGGTTTTTAGCACATGGTATGTGTGTGTGAACAGCATAGCTCAAAAACGAAAAACCGTAGAAAGTTGAAACTTGATACTCCGTCTAGGTATCACCATGGGATCTGACAGTATGTTATATCAACCGGAAGTACCACTTTACTAGTTTTTTTTTTGTTTTTACTTATTTGCGTTTTTCTCAAAAATTGCTTTGACGATTTTCTTTAAACTTCATGTATCAACTACACATACAAAGAGCTACTACTTTTATTTGAAACATTTCTCTGGGAAAATTCATTTAATGGCAGGTGTGGGAGAGGAGTGGGGTTAGGTTTTCATCTATAGAGCTATTTCAGTTTATTAAAACATTCTGTCATATAATAATGTTAATTAGAATTACTTAATGAGAATTGAATATGTTGTTACAATGCCAAGTCTGAAAAAATCGGATAACCTGAAGTGCGTTTACTTCACCACTTTACTTAATGATTTTTTTCACTTTTTCGCAATTTTCTCAAAAATGGCTTCGACGATTTTCTTGAAAATTCGTATATGAACTAAACATACAATGATCTACAACTTTTTTTTAAAACATTTCTCTGGGAAAATACATTTAAGCGCACTTTTGGGGGAGCCGGTGGGGTTATGTTTTTCTCTAAAGTGATTATACAATTACTCATAGTTGATTATACAATTCTATCATCCAAACAAAATTAATTAAAACTTAATGTTACCTCAACCGGAAGTACCACATTACTAGTTTGTTTTTTTTTACTTTTTTGCGTTTTCTCAAAAAATGGCTCCGACGATTTCCTTCAAACTTGATATATCAACTACACATACAAATTACACAACTTTTATTTGAAACATTTCTCTGGAAATATTCATTGAAGGGCAGTTTTGGGGGAGAGGTGGGGTTAGGTTTTCATCAAATGTGCTATTTCAGTTTATTAGACAATTCTGTTATCTAAATAATGTTAATTAGAATTGAATATGTTGTTGAATTTCCGAGTTTGAAAAAGTCGGATAACCGGAAGTGCGTTTACTTAACCACTTTACTAAATGATATTTTTTCACTTTTTCGCGATTTTCTCAAAAATAGCTCCGACCATTTTCTTGAAACTTGGTATATAAACTAAACATCCAAAGATCTACAACTTTTATTTAAACATTTCTTTGGAAAAATTCATTTAAGGGCACTTTTAAGGGAGGGGTGAGGTTGTGGTTTTCACTAAAGTGCTATCATAGTTGATTATACAATTCTATCATCCAAACAAAATTAATTAGAAATAAATAGATTAGCCTAAATTCCGAGTATCAAGAACATTAATAAACCGGAAGTACGCTTTTACCGAACAATTTTTTCAGTTTTCGACGATTTTCATTAAATTTGGTACACAAACTATAAAATTTGTCAATTATAATTTTGAGAACTGGAGTAAGAGAAAGTTGTGTGAGTGTTTCACACCAGATTATTTTTTTTTCAAATTTGGAATTCTATCAAATGCTTTGAGTCTTCATGCGTTGGTCTAGTGGCTGTGCTAGAATCTCGCCTTTCGTGCGAGAATCTTAGGTTCGATTCCCGTAGGGACAAAGTCGGTGTTGACCCAGCATCGTGATAAAAAGTGGGAAGCTACAGTTAGTAGCTCCCTAGGTAGCGAAGACCGGAACTAAACAGCGTGGGAATTGCGGTGTGCTTACCACACGCTCCCTATTCAAATCGCCGTCTGGGAAGCCTTGGCCCTTCGTGGGTTGTTGCGCCATAGGGTTAGGGATCAAATGCTCCGAATTCGTATCAATATTATCTAGATGATAAAAACTATACATTGTAATGAAGTGATACTTTGGAGGAAAGCATATCATGCAACTTTGGTTTCAAGTTATTAAATATTTCTCCCGCAAAGAAAGTGTGCCATGGACCCGAAACAAAATGATAGTCAGATGCAGCTAAGTCTAGGACTATAGGGTGGGTGTAAAATGAAAATCAAGGCCATCAAATTCGTAAATTCGTTTTTTTTAGCATGACGGGAGAGGTCTGTGTGGCCCGACCGTTAACTTGCTGCAACAAAACTTGTTTGCGATTGACGGTGGATCGCCATTTTTTAATTACATTCTATCTATCCTAGTTCTTGTGGCAAATAAAGGACGGTGGAATTTATGGTAAAACTCTTTTGGGAACGAATTCGTGATCAATTCATAGTTCCACAAAAGAAAAAAAAACGCACAACATCGGCCTTATTCTCAAATTATCCTCTTGCATCAATTTGAAATGTCGCTTGACCATATGTCTCAGGATTACGTCAGTTAAATACTTTTTTTTATAAAGAAGTTTGCAAGCATCCATTTTGCTGACCGGGAGACTTGTTGAGGTGTAAGTTCATGTGGAAATCGCGGCTAACCGTGTCCTTTAGATACTGCCAGTTCTACAGCAAGTGTACGTCGTACTTGTAGGTTGGATTTGATTCGGACAGCTTCCCCGTTAATCCTCATCAACTGTAGCTTTACACTGTTGTATACAGTAGTGAGGTAAAATTGATTAATATATGGTAAAACACGGCCATGGTTCTCTAAAAATGCTCCTAATTGAACTGACTTTATGAAGGGGGACATAATATGTACAGAAACTCTTTACATAGTCTAAGGATAATATCGTGTCCGTAAACATCAGACTTTTGTTGATGACGTTTAAAGTCCATGCAAATTCTTGAGTTAGAAAAAGCGGTCATTTTTTTCTTTTATATATATATGGTGTCCCATTTAAATGGGCCACTTTTGAAATAACTCTTAAACGAAGAAAAATATCAAAAAAGTGAACATAACGTTTGTTGAAGTATTTGCGCTCTAGTATATGATGGTGTTGTTATTTGATTTTACTGCCGCCTTACACCTTAAATCGGTGGTTGAAAGTTGCGATTAACCCCCCCCCCGCCCACGTTTTACTATTGTATTGATAACTACGACTTAAAAAAAATGAAGAATAATGCCGTTAATTTCACTTCAATATTTCAAACCGTTGCCAAGATATTCAATCATAAAGATTCAATTTTCTTCGTTTTCTTTTCTATTTCTCTGTTTCATAAACTGAAATTAAAAGCGGATTTTCTTATTAATTTCTAATAAATAAGAGAGTTCAAATGCTGACAACACTTGAAACCTTAAGTGGTTAAATCTGGCGATCTGGCCAGGAGAAAAGTGAATGAGATGTTCAGTAGCCGCTGGATCGGGATACTGGGACCGGTAAGCTGACCTTCTAGATCGCCAGATTTAATCCCTCTTGAATTTGTTCTTTGCGGATATCTCAAAGAAAACATATATGTCAGGGAACCAACAACTCCAGAAGCACTTAGAGAAGACTTAATCCAAACCTGCTTAGCAATTCCGGTAGACACGATACGGTTAGCAACTTCATCTGTTGGGGAGCGACTGCGCTATTGCCGGTTGAGCAGAGGAGGTCATTTTGAATTAATAGGAATTTTTTTTTTTTTTTATAGATTTTTGTAAATAAACTGGAAAATTATTATGTTTTAATGATGTATTACCTGATTTTTAAGTCCCTTACGGTTCTAAAATAGGTTTTAAGTGTTGTCAGCATTGTTTATTAGAAATTAATAAGAAAATCGCTTTTAATTTTAGTTTATGAAACAAAGAAATAGGAAAAAAACGACGAACATTTAATCTTTATGGTTGAATATCTCGGCAACGGGTTGAAAAATTGAAGTGTAATTAACGGCATTATTCTTCATTTTTTTAGTAGTTTTCAATACAGTTGTAAAAAGTGGGGGTCAAAAGGAAATCACAACTTTTAATCACCGCTTTAAGGTGTAAGGCAATAAAATCAAATAACACCATCATAAACTAGAGCGCAAATACTTCAACAAACGTTATGTTCACGTGTTTGATATCGTTCTTCGTTTAAGCGTTATATATATATATATATATATATTCCATTATAATACCTTCAGCAAAATAAATTGTGACGCCATAAGTATAAATCGTTATCACATCTTACAACCCCCCATTTTCCTCTAAAAGCTTTGCAATACTGCACGATGACTGACAGACAAGTCTATCTGTTTGTATCTAAGCTAAAATCCATGGGACATTGTTAAACTGTAGCCTCGAGCGGTCTCTTCTCTAATAGAACCAATTAGATAAAATTAATTATAATCACAAATATTTTACAAACATTGTTAAATTTAGTTAAGAGGTTAACATATTGAAATATAACACCAACCATCTAGCTGGTATTTTCAGCGAATATCACCTTAAGGAGTAGTCCTATCTAAAAATACCACAGAACATAAATTGTAGTAAATTTAATTCTCTACAATTTTAGTTCTATACAGTTTTAT
>JAAEAF010011942.1:0-10490 GCA_011037195.1 Triatoma infestans | reverse complement strand
GATACAGTGCAGTATACAGGTTGTAATTGACAGATTTTCTTCAAACTTATAATTTATACTAAATGTTTGTCTTCAGTTTTATATCAGTGGGGAGAATATTGACTAAATAAAATGTCTTTTCTGAGGAAAGCATAAAATTCCCCCGCCCCCGAAACTTCTTTAAAGAATTTCTCCAAAAAGGTTTAAACAAAAGTGATAACTGAAAAAGTGTTGAGTAAAAACGCTCGAAACAGTACGATGATGGGATTATTCTAGAAATTGAAGTTTGACAGAGTTGAAGAAACATAAAAAACGAGGGAAACGAAAGGTCAAGAGGTTCAATGTTGAAATCAAACAGTTCCCACAGTTATTTATTTGATCAAGAAAGTAGAAGATATTTATGTGTCCTGGTAACCTTGATGACCAATGACACGTTCTCGTAGATAGTCACCTACTTACCATAGGAAAGGAGTAAAATTCCTTGAAGATGTAAAGAGAGCAAGTTACTTCAGTGCTTGTCAGTTCCTCCGCTTTAGACTATTTCTGGTGATGGTCAGATGTCAAAGAACGATTTGGATAAGCTGAATGACAATATATTGTTACGTATTTCATCTGTACTAGGCGACTTATAAAGGGAAGCATGAATGAAGCATTGAGTATCATTCATCTAGTTTTTTTTTTAGTTAAGATAGTCCTTTAAGATTAGCTACATCGCTTTTCGGCCCCCATCATAAAAAAAATTGATGGCAGGGGAAAGATTTAGCTTAGTGATAGCACCCAGAACTTGAAAGGGAAGTCTCGGATGCGATTTCAGGCAATGCTATTGTAAGATTTTCTCGCCCTAGGAGCTTCTAAAAGCTCACAGTGATGGACAATGTTTTCCACATCCAGAGAACACTACCTAGAATCCGGCAATGCATCAGAGGCCTTCCAGCGCTAATGAAAATAGAGGTTCATGCATTTTTAATAATAATAACAATAATAATTTCAGGGCGTTATTGCTGGTTCCATAGCTGGTTTAATTGTAACACTCTGGCTGGGTATTGGAATACAAGCTGCTGTGTCCAGTGGAAAAATTAAATATCCTACAAAAGTAGTAACCAATGAAGGCTGTCAGCTGAACTCGATCGAGCCATTGGAATATAAGTAATATTTTTATTAACTTTTAATAGTATAGATAACGTGCAGTTTAGATTAACATGAGCTCACTAAGTACTATGGAGCAATGACCAATATTTTAGATAATATGTATAATTGTTTCCTGTTACAGTATTACAACTGTAGGTTATGTTGGCAGAGTACCAGTAATTTTTGATGAAGACTTGTTATATCCATATAGAATTTCATTTAACTATTTAACTGTAATCAGCGTCGCCGTGAGCGCCACTGTCGGCACCATAGTCAGCATGTTTACACAGACTAAAGAGCCGATTGATGAGAATCTGATTACACCACTATTGAGGAAGAAAGTAAGTAATATTAATAGAGACTATTGTCAACATGATGAAGAAATTAATAATACAAATACTGTTGAAATGGAACAATTGGCCCAATCAGAATGATTGACACTGTAATAGAAAAACAATTAGCTTTTAAAAATTGTAATTTATTTTTCAAGGATGTAGATATCTAGTATTTTTGGTTATTGGGCTTTAAGTTATTTATTGTATCTCTCCAATTTTACAATAAAACCATATATTTTTTTTTATTTTTTTTCTTATTCCATTTTTACTTTCTCTTACGGCTGTATGAGCGGTCACGGAATATTTCGAAAAGGAAAACTCCCAAGAAGCTATACTCCTGACCATCATTAGATCTCGATCTCAGGTTTCAGCTATAAAAAGAATTCAGCAATGCGACAATTAGAGTTTTGATTCTGTTTTTCGGAATTTTCTTAAAATCGGTTTCAACGGTTTTCATTAAACTTCGCATACTAACTAAACCATTGACTAATAACTTTTATTTGAACCATATTTCCAAGAAAATTAGTACTGAAATATCATTTCAGTACAATATTAAGTTTTACATCCTACATCTCTTATATACGTAAAAAATAAACAATTATTGATGTGACATCTAGTCCGTACAATATATTTCACTGGCCTCAGTTTTTTTTATTCCTGAAAGTTTTTGAGTAACATTTGTGATGGTGAAGTGTGGGGAGTTTATCGGGCATATAGATATCGTGTAACTATCTTTTTCCATATGCTAAGCCTTGCCTTTTTACTTTACTTACTTTACTTTTACTTGCGTTTCCCTAAGGTGGGTTGCCATCAGGTCACTTCTTCCTTCAAAATTTCCTATACTGCCAATCTTCATTTCTCAGTGCCCTTCCAGCCATCATTTCCGTAAACTCCACCCATTTTCTTGCCGGTCTACCCCTCCTCCTTTTTCTCGGGGGGATCCACTTCCCAAATTTTCTGTCCGCCATATAGATTCTACTAAATTGTCTATATCATGCTAATTTCTTTCCTTTATTCCTTTGAACTGTTTAATTGTACTTCCGCATTTAGAACTTAAAGATCATGCTGTGCAAATATAAAAGTGATTGTTGAAAATAGATGTTGAGGTTCGGTCATAAAAAATTTTTTTTTTAAACTTTTACCGACGTTTCTGCAAATTTAATACCTTCTTCAGGGGCTGTACAAAGGTTTTAATACAAATCAAAAAAAAGAAAAAACAACATAAAACATAAATTTAAAATGAAATAAAGCAATAACTAAATAAAGAGTGTATGATATGTATACATATGAATATTGCTGCAGAACAGATCAATAATGAACTACATCACAACTATTGAAACTTTGACAATATTGGCATATGTACGAGTAAAATATGGAAATAACATACGAATTGTACTTACAAAAATTTCTTATTAGAATTTCTTAAAAACTATAATTTAACTTGTGACACAATCACCAAGTGTTACGGATATTGAGATGTTTGTCCTATGTATGTGGCTGGGCATTGTAAACAATTTATTTTATAAATTATATCTGATAATAAAGTTGTGGGTGTGGGGTCTTTGTTTAGAAAAGAGTTTTTTAGAGGATTGAAGTTTTTGTGAATGATGGAAAGGTTATATTTCTTGAAGATTTTAGCTATACTTTCTGATAGACCCTCCATCTATGGAATGGAGATATAGAATATTGGAAGTTGCTGTGATGGCGTAGAGGGAATTAGGTTGGTCATATTATCTGTGGATCGTTGATCTAATATTCTTTGTACTATATGGAGAGGATTGGCACTATTTTTAAATAACTTGGATAATTTTAACTTGTTGCCTTCATGGAAACGGGGATGGCTAACATGAAGTACACGTTTGGAGAAAGATTTAACAAAGTTGATTTTCTGATTATATGGATGATTGGAAAGGAAATGGAGGAATCTATCAGAACGTATGGATTTCATGCACCAGTTGGTAATAAGAGAACCATTTTCTTCTCAGATAATCGTTATGTCAAAAAAATTAATTTTATTATCTATTTCTAATTCCTGGGTAAATTGTAAACGGGGATGGAATTATTCAATCAGCTCTACGACAGCCCATGGAATACAACAACCCCCAGACAAAGCGATACTGTCTAATGATCTTATCAATGACTTCGAAACCATTAATTTTGCATTTTAGATTTTTAATGATATTAGATTTAGAGAGATATGCTAATGTAAGTATCGTAACTTAACTTCCTTGAGATATTATTCTCTCTCACTTTTAACATATGGATCATTATTTGGATCAAATATATCAATATTTGTTTATTGTTATTAAAATTCTGTAATCCTCTATTTTACACAGGTGCTACAAGCTGCATATTTTTGTATAACAATATTACAAAAATTATTAAATAAATCACATTTATAAACTACTATGTTTATTGTAAGTAAAAGTTTAAACTAGCAGTTTTAATTTGCTAATAATATTCCCCTACTTAATTTAATATTAATTCAATCTATTATTAATATTAGAAAACGTCATATTCATATTCACGGTATGCCTGTAGAATGACGTTTTCTTCAACCATATTCTTCCTTATAGAATCCCCTCCATTCCTCTCGGTCTGCTACATTCTCTTCTCTTAGGCCGTGGATTTATATATGCTCCCTATTATCTTATCCTAGGAATATCGCCTTCCTCTTTTCTTCATGCATAACCTAGCTATCGCTCCAGGCATCTTTCTTCCGCAATCTTTAAGATATTTCTCTTCATCTCCATTCCTTATTTTAATTCTTATTTTCATTTCATCATTTTGTATTTGGAATGTTATTAGATCTTCTCCAGAAATCCATTTTAATTGAAGAACAACTTTTTTTTCTGAGCGCTATTTAAGGTCCAAAGTCTCTGCTCCATATATATATATTGGATCTGTGCAAAATAAGTAATATTTTTTTATTTACTAAGATATTGCAGCTCCAGAGAACTGGATTCAGTATCCAGTAACTATGCCTATTATTTTCCTGCCGCTGTTATTCTCTTCTCAACGTCCATCGTGGAGTATCCATTTTTTCAGATCATGGAGCCTAAGTAATAAGAAAATGGAAACTGTCCACTTTTAGATTCCATTGGGGGCAGGAACCTGCAATCCTAATATAAGTAAAAAAAAAAACAAAAAAAAACACCCCTAACTGATTTGTAGGGTACGCCGAACTATACCTGCCGAATCAAGCAGAACCGATTTTTGAGCTTCGGGTGTCAGGTGCTTAGGTAGACCCAGTCTACTAATAGTTTCAGCCGTAGTTTTTGGGACAAGTACGTCTACTGATATAATCACCGGATATATCGCGGCCATCTCCAAGTTATATATTTCTTTTAATTCGAAGGAGAGGTCTTGATATTTCCTTAGTTTTTCCCCTCTTGCCTTCAGAACATTTTCGTCAGTAGGGATGGCTAAATCGATAATACAAGCCGTTTTATTCTCTTGGTCCATTACTAATATATCCGGTTTATTATGGACTACTGTTCGGTCCGATATATACTGTGTGTACCAATAGATTTTGAGTTGCCCATTGCAGGATTCGACGGGGGGAGGAGAATATTATAGTAAGCGGTGGTCCGATGTGAAAAGAAAAATTTTTACAGCAAGGGGCTATATACAATTATTTTGGCCTAAATTGTTATGTCGCCTATAGGAATACTCTTCGGAGAAGAACCGAGCACCAGCATAATATGGATACTTTCTACCATCGTTGGACAAAGCGACACTGTCATCCATATCTCTCCTATAATGTGTCTTCCTATACGCATAGGTGGCATCACTGGTCCTTGTATTGACGGACAAAGACCCCTCCGTTTCAGGATATAGAGCGCCAAGGGTAGCCATTTGGTGATCCTAAACAACCCCGTGACTGGTGGAAAGCTTAGGCGATTCCAGTCGCGGGGTTGGAGCCAACCCGAGCGTCCACGCCGCAGGGACTGGGCAACGTGCTTTGCACGGCTAATCGGGCTCTGGCGGCAGACACCACTGCGGAGCTACACAACATTTACTCTGCATCCGCCGTGGTAACACGCTCACTTACTCACACCACAGACACACTAGCGATCTCACGCCGCCCTGACGGGGCCCATTTTTGGGCCTCCGAAAACAGGTCTTTACTTCAGAGAGTCTATTTGGACATTGGAGGACCTGTGGCGGATGTGGGGGAGCGGCTTACACGCTGGAGATTCGTCCAGGTACCTGTAGTGTAGGGATCTGGTGAGGAAACAGCAAACACCATACAGCTCAACACCACATTCACACATATTTCACCAACACTATACCACCCCTTTTTCAAACTTACTTAAAAATGAAAGGACAAACAAACAAAGGCCCTCAGTCCGTGGCAAATGAGGGTGCGAAAATCACCACGAAGGTCTCCGGTGTTGTTGAGGAACAAGGCACACCGGTAGTCATGGCTACTTGTTCCACCAATAAAGATGTTGTAGGTGAGTTTAGTGGGGGCGCATCCTCGAGGCAGGAAACTGCCGGGAACCTCCCGGCTTCTCTTTTGAGAGGCCTGGAGAGGGGTGCCTCCACAGAGAGTTTAAATAAGAGCATCGAGGAGCTTTTGCTGGCCTCCGCTGGTCGAAGCGAGGGGACCGCTGAAAGGCGGACCCCGAGTGAGACCAAAACAAGGGAATCCAGCAAAAAGAGGAAGAAGAAAAAGAAGAAGGGTGCGGAGGAGACGCCAGAAAGCGTCCCCGAGGCTAAACGCCCGAAAGTGGAGAAGGCCAAGAAGCCACAGGTCGCCGTGGTCAGAGTAGATGGCGAAGTGATGACCGAGGACGACGCGGAGCACGTCAGAGCACAACTTGTGGGTGCTCTGGATGATACTGGGAGTAGGAAGGGCACCCCCGATGAAGGTTGGTGGCCACAATTTGAGGAGTCCGGCGTGGTAGGTGAGGGCATGTTCCTTATCACTTGCGGCGACGAGAGGACCAGGGCATGGACAGCCAGGCAGGCTATCACACCCAGAGGTGACATTCAGTATGTTATGTTGGAGGGAGAGGACATCCCAAAGATGATTAGGGTATCAGTTTGGGTGCCAGGCAAGAGGTGTCCGTTGGAGAGATTCTTGGAACGCTTGGCAGGGCAAAATCCTGGTTTGCGGACCGATCTTTGGAGAGTGCTTAGCTCCTTCGAGAAAGACAAAGGTATGTGGATGGTTTTCTTTATAGATCCCCATTCACTCCGGATTCTTGAAGAGAAGGAGTGGAGGCCCTATTATGAGTTGACACGGATTACCTTTAAAAGGAAGGAGGAGAAACAACGAGGCCAGTCTGGCAAGGAGGAGAGTGAGGGAAAGTAATAATGTTCTGTGTGTATCAATATAATACACACAGGAGCAGAGAAGTTGTAGCGGAGATGGCTGAAGTCATAAGGGATACACCCTTAATGGTAGGTTTAATTCAGGAGCCCTATACCATCCGAGGCAGTGTGGTCGGATGGGGTGGTATGGGGTTGAGAACATTTTATGATTGTGGAGTAGATAGGCCCAGGACCTGCGTCCTGGTGTCTAAGCATATGGAGTGTTCAATGTTGAGAGAGTTTTGTTCTAGAGACCTGACGGAGTTTCGATTAGGATAGGAGAGGCAGTGGGCAGACTGGTTTTGGCATCGGCCTACCTACCCTATGATTCAGAGGAGCCACCACCTGGTCAGGATGTGGAGCGTTTGGTGGAGTGGTGTGAAAAGGAGAACCTGCCATTGCTGGTCGGATTCGATGCCAACTCACACAACAC
The DNA here is from genome assembly GCA_011037195.1 of Triatoma infestans. NCBI lineage: Eukaryota > Metazoa > Arthropoda > Insecta > Hemiptera > Reduviidae > Triatoma > Triatoma infestans. The sequence continues at coordinate 3,293 of JAAEAF010011942.1, read as the reverse complement.
GCTGTGGGGAAGCAGCGACACCAACCGGCGTGGGGTGACACTGGCGGAGTTTTTGGTAAGTAGAAACCTTTTTCTTTTAAATAGAGGTAAGAAACCTACCTTTGTTATTAGGAACAGGGAAGAAGTTATAGATATAACGGCGGCTTCCAGGCAATTTCTGTCCTGGATGACAGGTTGGGAGGTTATGGATGACTGGACGTTGTCTGATCATAGAGGTATTAGAATCACCCTGCGTCTTGGGATGGGAGAGGTGAAGAAGTTTCGAAATCCGAGGAGAACGGACTGGGGCAGTTTCGCCTCGGCCTTGGGAAATGATAGGTTAGGTCCGGGTAGACCGCCGGTTGAGGGGGAAGACCTGGATCAGAGAGTGAATCGGACTACTCGTACGATCGTCCGCGCTTATGACTTCATGCCCTGAGCATGAGGTATTGCACAGGAAGGTCTAGTGGTGGACGGCCCGACTAACTGGCTTAAATAGACAGATGAGGCGGCTAAGGAGAAAGGCTAGGGGGAGTAATGCGGAGGAGGATTGGGAACGGTTCGTTGAGACCAAGCGAGAGTATAAAAGGGAGATTCGGAGAACGAAGAGGGACTCTTGGAGGACCTTCTGCGAAACCTTGGAGGGGGAACAGGAGGTAAACCGGGTCTTCAGGTTTTTAGGCAAGAGCGGGGAGATGTCGCTGGACAGCATTAGGAGGCCTGACGGACAGATCACCTATAACCATAATGAGGTGTTACGGGTGATGCTGGATAGACATCTACCGGATAATGTGGAGCATGTGGGAGAGTGCGCGGATGTTTCACCCGTTGTACAGGGAGTAAATTTACAGGGTAAGGAGTTGGCAAGTAAAGTGGTTACTTTAAGGAGGGCGAGTTGGGTATTCGCTACATTTAGTAAATTCAAGTCGCCAGGTATGGATGGTCTGTACCCGGTGCTGATTCAGGAGAGTTGGAACATGTTCGGTAGTACATGGGTAGAGATACTGAGAGATAGCCTCAGTTCGGGGTATATCCCTCGGGCTTGGAGAGTTAGTAGGGTCGCGTTCATTCCCAAACCGGGAAAGTTGGACTATTTAGACCCTAAAGCTTATAGGCCAATCAGCCTGGCGTCCTTCATGTTGAAGGGCTTAGAGAGGCTGGTGGACCTTTTCTTAATGGAGGATTGCGATATAAAGAGTACCTTCCATGGGAATCAGCATGCCTACTTGGCGGGAAGGTCAACGGAGACTGCGCTCCATAATTTGGTGGGGAGAATTGAACGTACGTTGGAGTCTAAAGAGTACGCGCTGGGATGCTTCTTCGATATGAGGGGGCTTTCGACAGCGTGGCCCATGATAGGATCAGAGTGTTATTGGAGGAGAGGGGCGTGAATGAGACCCTGGTTAGATGGATAGGCAACCTCCTAACTTCGAGGATTGTCTATTCTCGTTTGGGAGTTGCGGAGAGAAGGGTGAAAGCCAGTAGGGGCTTTCCCCAAGGTGGGAGTTTGTCACCTCACTTGTGGTGCCTCATCGTTGATGAGCTACTTTGGGAGATGAATCGTAGGGGATTTTACCTGCAGATGTATTCCGATGATGGGGTAATCGTAATCACAGGGAAGCATCTGAGTGTGGTGAGTGACTTGATGCAGTCGGCGTTATCTTACGTGGAGCAGTGGTAGGAACTATGGCTTGTCCGTTAACCCGGACAAAAGTTCTTTAGTTCTATTTACTAGGAAGAGGAAATTGGAAGGGTTTAGGAGACCTAGGCTCTTCGGTAAGGAATTGCAAATTAGCAATGAGGTTAAATATTTGGGGGTCCTCATCAACAATAAGTTGAATTGGCGGGCCCACATTGAGTATATTTGTGAGAAGGGGCAGAAGGTTTTCTGGCAGTGTAGGAGATTAGCGGGTAAGACCTGGGGAGTTAATCCCCGAGGTATCCATTGGATTTATGAAAAGTTGGTGAAGCCAAGGATGCTGTATGCAGCTGTGGTGTGGTGGTCTGGCTCCTTGGTGGGGAGGAATAGCAAAAAGCTGTTGGGAGTACAGCGTACGGCCTGTTTGGCTATTACTGGCGCGATGAGAACGACACCGACGTTGGCATTAGAGATGCTGCTGGGGCTAATCCCCCTTCAGTATGTGGTAGTGGGAGAGGCAATGAAAGGGTACCTCAGAATGAGGTGCAAGGGAGAATGGGTGAGAACCTTCCGGGGGGATCACACTAGGATCGAGGAAAAAATTTGGCGAGTAAACCGATTCTTGCATCCAAACTTGATGAGACAAGCAAGAAATGGGGATTTGAGAGAGATTATGAGATTACGATTGGCAGTATAGGAGATGATAATCTTACGAGGCCAACGGAGTCGGGCAGCGGCATTATTCGTTGCTATTCAGATGGCTCTAGGCAGGAGGGTACTGGCCTGTCGGGGGCGGGAGCATGGTTTCAGGAGTTGGATAGAGGGAGTTCGGTGGCCTTGGGTGGTTTGGCCACTGTTTTCCAGTCTGAGGTGGTGGGCATCATTGAATGCTGCCACCTTGTGGGGGAGTGGCCAGGAGAGTTTAAGGAAGTGCGGATCTTCTCCGATAGTCAAGCCGCACTAAGGGCTTTGATTAAGCCTTGGTGGAGTTCGAAATTAGTGGGAGAATGTAGGAGAAGGCTTAACGCTTTGGCTCGGAGGGGTAAGGTGCAGCTCTATTGGATACCCGAACATGTGGGTATAGAGGGCAATGAGAGGGCGGATGGGCTGGCCAGGGAGGGATCATCATTACCATTTTGCGGTCCTGAGCCAGCCCTGGCCGTTACAAAGACGTTTCGCGACAAACAGATTAGACTTTGGGAGACGAGAGCTTTGGAGAAACGCTGGGGGGACACGCAGGGGTGCTTCCAAGCTAAAAGATTTATAAAGGCAAGCAAGCAGGGAATTTCGGAGTATCTCCTGTCTCTTAGTAGGACGGGTTTGAGAACCTTGGTAGGGATAGTGACTGGACACCCAAGTGTGTCCAGTCACTTGTTTAAGATAGGGAGGACGCGGAGTCCCATTTGTCAGAACTGTGATGACGGAGTTAGGGAAACGGTGTGTCACTACTTATGTCAGTGTCCCCGTTTCGCTGGAACTAGGTTTCGTATATTTGGGAGGACACCACTCTCGCAGGATTGTCTAGGCGAGTTGGAGTATAGGGATATCTTGAGATATTGTAGATTAACCGGCAAGTTACCGGGGGAGACTAATTAAGGGGTTACGGGGGGTATCGGGGGGATAAGAGCCATATAGGCTTAGGTCCCGCGCCTTTGGGCACCCGTTTCCGATAATA